>CAUYQG010102779.1:0-27435 GCA_963574415.1 Tarsius wallacei
TAATTGGACACTTGCCTATCTTACTGAAAATCAGAAACCATTTACCCTGTGTGCTGCTAATCAAGTTGTTAAAAAAAAATTAGATCTAGGGAAATAATGTTCAACAACTAAACACTGAATAAGCAAAGTTAATTAATGAAAACACTTTTTTAAAATGGGGTAATAAATTTTCTTTTAAAATTCCGCTTTTTCAAAGGGGAAAGCTGTTAACGTCCCCCCCCCCCACTTTTTTTTTTTTGAATTGGAGTCTCACTCTGTCACCCAGGCTGGAGTTCAGTGGCATGCTCACGGCCACCGCAGTCTCAACCTATGGAAGGCTCAGGTGATCCTTCCATCTTCAGCCTTCCAAGTAGCTGGAACTGCAGACGCAGGTCACCATGCCCAGTTAGTTTTTGTTATTTATTGTAGAGATGAGGTCTTGCCAAATTGCCTGGGCTGGTCTTGAACCCCTGGGCTCAGGCAATCCTCTTGCCTCAGCCTCCCAAAGTGCTGTGATTATAGGCATGAGCCATCTTGCCTGGCCTAAGTCCCCTTTTCATTTCAGATTTAAATATCAGTGAATTCCTCATAAAATCCAGAACTCCAATGTTCATGACAGAGTAAATAATTAGTATACTTAGGAGGAGACCTCCTACTTTGAAGATTTAACCATGATTCTCAGGAAGTTATTTCAAGTAGAACTTAAACTTCTGTTAATTTTGACAACATATTCACAATTTAAATGGATAAAACAAACTCCTATCATTCCCTCAAATTCAAATAGTTCACTGTATCTACCATCTTTTACTTGCTGTTTCTTCTTCGATCATAGGAAAACAGTTATCTGATAGAAAATGTTAGTTTGAATGTCTGTGTCCCTCTAAAGTTTTTATGCTGAAATCTAATCTCCAATGCAACTGTATTAAGCAATGGGAACTCAGATGATTAGGTCATAAGGGTCCTCCCTTGTACACGGGATTAAGACCCTTAAAAAGATGCTTCACACAGCCATTGGCCCTTTTTGCCTTTCTGTCCCTTTTGCCATATGAGGGTACAGCGTCTAAGTCACCATCTTAGAAGGAAAGACTGGGCTTTCACCAGGTGCTGAACCTGCTGGCCTTCATCATGAACTTCCCTATCTCCAAAATCAAGAGAAGGAAATTTCTCTTTTTTATAAATTACCCAGTCTCAGGCATTTTGTTGTAGTAGCACAAACAGACTATGAAAGAAGAGCACACAGAAAGTGCGAGACTTTTTATTTCTCCTATAAGCCAAAATACTCAAAAAAGAAAGGGAAAAAATCCATTTTATATCAACCATTTGCACTCAGATATCCCCTCGGAGGGGACAATCGTAAACCTAGCAAACCACTTGGATGCCCCTCTGAGGAGACGTAAAAAGAATGCTTGTGATTGTACATGACAAACTTAGGCCAGCACAAATTTTTCAAATAATTATATTTCCTTGAAATTTTCCAAATTGCATGAAAAAGCAAATAAGGAGATGGAATATACACTGAGGTATACGTAAAAAAAAAAAATCAGCTGGCACTACACAGAAAGAGAACGTGTAGATACATGAAAAAATGCTCAGCCTCACTAGTCACTACCAAAGAAATGCACATTAGAACCACACTGAGTTAACACTTAACTCGTCAGGATGGCCATCATCAAAAACTCAAAAAACAATAGATGCTGGAGAGGATGTGGGGAAAAGGGTTCACTTCTACACTGTTGGTGGGCGTGTAAACTAGTACAATGTCTGTGGAAAACAGTGCGGCAACCCCTAAAAGATCTAAAAATCAACCATCCATATAACCCCTCAACCCCCCTGCTGGTAATATACCTGGGGAAACTCAAATCATTCTATGAAAAAGATACCTGCACACACATGCTTTTTGCAGCATTATTCACAATAGCAAAAACATGGAACAAATAGTGCTGCCCACCAGAAGACTGGATTAAAAAAATGTGGTACATATACATGATGGAATATTATACAATCATAAAGAAGAACAAAATTATGAACTTTGCAGCAATTGGATGGACTTAGAGTCTATAATACTGAGTGATCTATCAGAGAAACAAAGAACTGAGTACCACATGTTCTCACTCATAAGTGGACAATTAACATAATACTATAAGAAAGGGATTAGCAGTAGTGGGAAACTGTCAGGGGAGACGGGTAGGCACACCTCATCAACAAGAGTACGTGCATAGTGAACATTTGCATACCTAACCCAGAATTGTACTCCACATCTTTAAAATTAAAAATAAGAAAATAAAGTTATACTTACTTTTCCTCAGTATTTTTATTTCATTATATGATGTCTTTTTAGGACCTCCACTTCAACTAAATTTTTTCTTCTTATTCAACTTATTACCCCAATACCTTTTTTGGGTGGGGGCTGGGAACTGTGCCACCTCCTTTCATTCACCCTGATTCAAAGCTTCAGAGCCCTCTGAAATTCTCTTGTCTCATACCTCAGATCAATTGTATTGGCTCTGTTATGTCTCTTCTTTCTGCTTCCTTCTCATCACTGCCCTCTATTAGGGACTTTTCTTGTCTTTCAATATTCTCCCAAAATATTCTGATATCTGTACCCTCTGTACTCTCCAATGCTTCTTCCACTTGGGTATGGTTTGAGTATTTCAGTTCTTTTAAAACCCATAAATAGCCTCTCGGTGAAGAAAAAGTTAAATTGGTGTTTCTTAATTTGGCACTCTTTAACTTGCCATTCAAGATCTAGAGAGACCATAGAGCCTGGTGATCAAAACATGGATTCAGGAGCATATTGCCTTGGCTTGAATTCTTACCACCCACTTACCAATTGGATGATCTTGAACATATCTTTCACTTTTCTCTACTTGGTTTCCTCATCTAAAATAGTCATATTATCTACCTTATGGGGTTGCATGTGGATTAAATGGGTTAATATATGTAAAACACTTTGCACAGTCACCTAATAAGCTTTATGAACATCGATTTCATTAGTGTTTTATCAAAACTTTTCTCTCCACTACTAATATTGACAACAAATTATAGCCAGCATTTATTAACCACTTACTGTGTACCAAGAACCATGTGAAACACTTTACTTACACTATATAATTTAATGTATAATTCTGTGTTGTAAGTATTATGGTGTTAGAAAAAAAATGATCAATGACTTATTTTCTGACCCTTTGCACTTTTACTTTTCTCAAACTTATATCTCACTCTCCTGTATCCACAAGCAATCTCCCTAATTTCTCCAAGATCCTACCCTTCTTTTTTGTGCTCTGTGTGAACTTCTGTTCCAAAGTAAAATAAAATGGAATGGACAAAAAATTTGATTCAGAGTTCATAAGAGCATTTACTGTAAAATACGAGTGTTAATTTCTTTCTCTTGTAGGATCAAAAGACAGCCTTACACTAGTGAGTTAGACTTTTCCAGCCCTTTCATTAGCCAGGTTGATTCTTTACAAACTGACTACACTGACCCTCTGGCTCTTTTTGCAGTTTCAAGACAGCCTCAACTTGGTTCTTCCAAGTGCCTCATCAGACTGAGCTGAGTTAGTGCAGAGATTCCAGCCAAGTAAGGCATCTCAGCACGAGGTGTCAAACATAAGACAGCTAATGCTAGGAGCCAGAGGAAGAAGGCTCTTCTTGACCCTGCTCTGAGACTAGTGCATTCACAGAGAAGTGGCTGGCAGGCTTCCTTTGATGCAGTGAACAATGAACAGCAGGGATTAAGTCTCATCACTTCCACATCATGCTGGCGTGTGTGTGTGCGTACACACATACATACATTTCATTCTTAGCAGAAGACAGTGTGGAGAGTTTGTGACCTATTATTTGAAAATAATCCATAACCCATCCAGGATCACAACGGAGAAGAGAGATCCTACAGCTGGGCAACAGTAATGGTTGAGCCAGGACTCCTTAGAGATCATTATACGTGTCAGGAAATTGAGGACAAATGAAGATAATAAGTTGCTTATGTGTTTGTGTTTGATCTGTTTACTCATTATCCCCTGATGTGGATAGTTGGACCCAAGGGTCACAAAACATAGTTGCATTTAAAGTCTTCAGTGAGTCTTTCTTGAATGAAATAATAGTGATATTCTATTGAAGATCGTCTTAAATGAAATAATGATCTCCTTTCAAACTAGATGGCTGATAAAGACATAACCCTCCCCTTCACAGTTTCTATATCTCACAGATTTTGTTGGACAAAGTTTCTCATTCTGGTGATTTCTAGACTAGGAATCACATGTTTGGAGCTATAGACTTGTTAGCTCGTGTTAAAGATTAACATGTAGAGTTTAAATTTTTAAGTAGGACATATTCTTAAATTGCTACAGATTAGCATTACCTACATAGTCTCAAACCAGGTTGGTTTTTTAATTTATAAGATTATTGGTCCCAACTGGCCCCAGAAGGAATATGTATTTGTGACTCCTACTCTAGATACATTGTATTGTTTGTAGCAACCATAGAATAACAAATCTGAGACTTTAGAACTCCGGGTCATGTGGCTATAAAACTTGATTTTTAAAATTTGTTAAAAGTTGGAATACTTTCTTTAAAGATAATCACGAGCAGACTTTTAATATATACAGCTGATAAAATTGCAGCATTCTATTTGAAGGTGTATTATGGAGGGTAGGTAGATGAGAATGGGAGGGCTAAGAATATTACTGTATAATTTGGGTTCCTTATGGGTCTCTGAGGTGCCACTGTAGAAAGTAAGGCTCTGAGGTACCCAGTTTGAAAACCTTTTTCTTCAGATCAGAAGACTGAGGCCTGGATGCTGTTTGGACAAATTGTCAGGCAAGGTTCTCCCTCGGGTCAGTGCATCTAAAATCTTGCTTACTATGTTAAATTTACTTATTTATTTTAATTTTTTTATTTTAAAGATGTGGGGTACAATTCAGGGTTAGGTATACAAATATTCATTATGCAGGAGCCCTTGTTGATGAGGTGTGCTCCTCCCTCCCCTGATAGTTTCTCTCAACTGCCAATCCCACCTCTTCCCCTGGCAGTTTCCTACTACTGCCAATCCCTTTCTTATAGTATTATAATTGTTCAAGATCTGCTTATGAGTGAGAACATATGATACTCTGTTCTTTGTTTCTGTGGTAGATCACTGAGTATGATATACTCTAAATCAATTCAAGCTGCTGCAAAGTCCATGTCCTTCTTTATGACTGCATAATATTACATTGTGTATATGTACCACATTTAAAAAAATCCAGTCTAGCTAAGGTGGGCAACATAGTCCATGTTTTTGCTATTGTGAATAGAGCTGAAGTAAACATGCCTGTGCAGGTATCTTTTTAGTAGAACAACTTGAGTTCCTCTGCGTATATTCCCAGCAGGGGGATTGCTGGGTCATATGGAAGGTCAACTTCTAGTTCTTTCAGAAATCACCACACTGTCTTCCAAAGAGGTTGCACTAGTTTGCACTCCCACCAGCAGTATAGAAGCTTTTCTTTTTCTCTGCATCATTGCCAACATCTGTTAAATCTACCTTAAAAGTAGCTTTATACATCTTCAAAAATCATGAGATTTAATTACCTAAGAATCAATTAAAAATTTTTCAACATAGTAATAATTTATAATTGCATAATTTATTTTAAAATTAATTTATTAATTTAAATGTACTTGATTTTATAACTTATTTTATTTCTACATTTAACTTAATTTATTTCATTAAATTTGACATATAAATTTTCTTTTTATTTTTCCTATAGAATGGAATGTCATAATAATCACATTGGAGGTTGTAGATCGGCAGTATCTGCACACACCATTTCGGCATTCTCAAGTTTCAATAATCCGTTACTATAGAAAGATCATCTGAAGGGGCTGGGGTGGAAGGATCACCTGAGCCCAGGAGGTTGAGGCTATGGTGAGCTGTGTTCATGCCATTGCAATCTAGTCTGGACAACTGAGTGAGACCCTAACTCAAAAAAAAAAAAAAAAAGAAAAGAAAAAGAAAAGAAATTAAAATATATGTTCTTCTATCTATGTGACCTTCAGAAAAGTATTACTCTTACCAAATTTATTTTATCTTTCTAAGTTATTTTCAATTGACAAACAATAATTGTATATATCAATGGGATACAATGTGATGTTTTTATCTATATATACATTGTAGAAAGAATCACTCAACCTAATTAACATATCCATCACCTCCATCACCTCATTAACTTATTACTTTTTTATGGTGAAAATGTTTAAAATGTATTATTTTTAATACCCATCTTTGGGAGTATTCTGATTATTAAATTATGTAATGTCAGTACAGAACTTACTCAGGGTATGAAATGCAGAAGACAGGCAATAAAAGTTATTTCCACCACGCATATACCTTAATTATAAGAGACAATTGTCGTAGCCATTTAGGCACTCAGAAAATATTTGTGAGTGATGAATAAATATTACTGAAACATGAAGAATGTGACTTGTCTTCACACTCAAGCAGTTTGTATAGCTAACAATTTTCCTATTCTCAAAATAAAAATAAAGGTGGGGAAAGAATCTGTGAATTTCTGCCTGGCATGGTATAGGCATATTGCAGACCAAAGGAGGCTATCTCAGAGGAAAGAACCCTTTCTAAATAGAAAAGGGGGGAAAAAAAAAAGATGAAAGATCTTTCTTTCAACAAAGAACTGCTAGTACTTAACTTGTCAGGGCAGGATTTTGAAAAACAGCATTCCCAAGTATACCTTTGTAAAAAGCCTTAAAAAGAAGCAATGCAAACCTGGTCCCTACTAGCCTTTTATTATTTCTCATTGATAATGGCTTGCAAGAGCCTCATTTTATAAAACTCAATACACTACTGTGAACATGAAAAGCAAACCTGCTTTCATAAAGCTGATGTTCCATTGGGTAAGTGAGGGCTCAATGATAGCCTGGGCCAATTATAGATTCTGGCTGTGTCTGACAGTATCCAAACAAGAGAAGGAAACACAAAATTCACCCCAAACACAAATGCTTCTTTAAAAAGAAAGAATAAACTCTTGCTTATGTTGAATGCAATCATAAAGCACATATAGCTGAAATCTTTCTTCCCTTACATATGCCATTTTTATGAGAAAGAAAAACATCTGATCAGAATACTAAAATTTTTGAATTGTACAGCAATTACTGACATTTCCAAAGATAATCTGGCAAGATTCTTAAGCAACTTGTAAATTATCAAAAGATGTTTACATAGTCTGAAAGTTGATAGTTCATTAACTTATTCTTCAACTATTCATCAAATATTCAGATGCCAGGTACTGCTCAATTGGCTGGTGATACAGGACTGAACAGAACAAAATTCTTCTTTCATAGAACTTATATTCCAGAAAGAGTAATTGAAAACCAGTTTCTAGGCATATTGGAAAGAGTATTAAACTGGGTAATAGAAGATTTTTATGGTAATACTAGTTCTTGTTACATTGTAGGTACTTAATATTTGTTTACAGAGTTGGGTCTGCTACTCTCTGATTCTGTGACTTTGTACAAATCAATTTGCATTAAGTTACCCACCATCAAAAATTATGGAAATGGAATGAAGCACTTGATAGGGAAATGTTCAATTTTATTATTTTTAAAATCTGATCTGATATTTAATGGAATTTATAGACACTAATGACTGATTATTTAATTACCCTGTCCCGCTTCAAACTGACGTTTTGGCTTAGGGTGAGAGGACCTGGCCCATGCTCTCTGTCCCTCCCTTTATAGTGTGTGTCCTTTATTCAACTCTTCCCACATCTGTGTTCCTCTTCAGAATGTCACTCCCAAGAGCTGATGCAGTCTTCTTCACCATCATATTCTCCACCACCCATCCAGTGTTTGGGGTACATTCAGGAGATACTGGTTGAGTAAATGCACATGGATGGGTCAATTCATGTTTTCTTTGCTGATTTTCTCTCTGTCCTGCAGGTGTCAGAGGACATATACTTCCAGGAAATTCTTTTTCCAAGAATCTTCCTTTAATGGAGATGCTCACGTTTTAAAGGGATAGTTTGGAAGAAGATATAAATTTATATTTGTTTTTATACAGTCTGAGAGTTTGTCTTTTAACAAAAGAGTTTAACACATTTATTGTGCCATATTAACTAATTTTCTTGGTCTTAATCCTGTCATCTTAGTTCATAATGTACTAGAAATGTTCAACTTTAAAATTCCATAATAATGTAGATATGATGACCTTGTTTTCTAGAATCTTTAATTTTGTTCTAGAAATATTCATTAAACAAATCATGCATGACAGCTCTCAGTTTTATGGGAATTACATAAAATAAAAATAAGTCATGATGTTTTTTTTAAAAGGCATTTGTAACTGTAAATTGAAGATTAATTTACAGAAGTTGTTAGGATGATTGGAGAAGGAAGGCTGAGATGATAATGCGAAAACTTTGAAAGCAACAAAATATTCCATTCCCCAATTAAACTTTGTGCATGCTCATGTGTAATTTATATGTATCTATATAATTTATTAAGTCACAAGGTCAACTAATACAAAACATACACTATTTTGACTGTTCTTATATCTTGAACTAGAATGGTGTATAAGAAAAACTTGTTTTGAAGGCAGACAGACTCTTTTTTCCAACTGAACATTTTGTGTCTATGTAGATGAATTGCTTATTTTCTTTGAGCATCAACTACTTAATCTTCAAATAAATGGTACTGACAACTGCTTTTTAGTTTTGTCTTATAGATTCAGTGGGATAAAAGAAGCCAACTATGGTCCTATGACTAGGGACTTCCAGTCAGTTACCTCTGTTCGTCAGTCAGATCCGTGAGCTTATGTAGACACGGTCTACCTGGAAGGCATCTTCAGATTGATCTCATGGCCCATCTCGGTCCATCAAACCCTTCAAGATAGGTTGAAATCTTCTGCTCTAGGACATTGATTTCATTGACTCCTCTCCCTCTGAGGAATCCTTCTGTATCTTGTATGAATATGTGATCTGATGATATCCATTGGTACTTTTCAGGCATGTGTACCTTCATTGTGTACCTTCTCAAGTTTTTTTTTTAAAAAGAAGCCCAGTACCTAGTATAGATTCTAACACATCTGTCTGGAGTGTTAGGACTTCTCCCTTTCCGTTAAAATTTTAATCAAAAGCTTAAAATAACATATAAATGATGGAATATTAGACAGCCACAGAGAAGGAAAAAATTATGAACTTCACAGAAACTTAGATGGACTTAGAGTCTATAACACTGAATGATCTATCACAGAAACAATGTTCTCACTCATAAGCGGACCCTGAACAATTATCATAATACTATAAGAAAAGGATTGGCAGTACTGGGAAACTGCCAGGTGGAGTGGTGGGGGGGATTGGCAGTAGTGGGAATCTGCTATGCTGGGGGCACACCTTATCTGCATAATGAACACTTGTATACCTAATCTTTAAAATAAAAAATTTAAACAATTCATTAAAATTAAATAAAATGTAAAACAAAAAAATTAATGTGAACATTGATTCAATTCTCCCCATAGAATTCTCTTTGCAAATAGTGCAAATTACATTTGTTGTACATCTCAAAAAACTTTCTACAGCATGATTGTCAAGACCCTATTTTTTTTTATTGTTTTAAAGATGTGGGGTACAATTCAAGGTTAGATATACAAATGTTCATTATGCAGATACCCTTGTTGATGAGGTATGCCCCCCTTCCCCAGGCAGATTCCCAGTACTGCCAATCTCGCTTCCCTGCTCCCCTTCTGGCAGTTTCCCGCTACTGCCAATCCCTTTATTATAGTATTATGATAATTGTTCAAGATCTGCTTATAAGTGAGAATATGTGATGCTCAGTTCTTTGTTTCTGTGAAATATCACTCAGTATTATAAACTCTAAGTCCATCCAGGTTGCTGTGAAGTTCATGATTTTGTTCTTCTTTATGGCTGTGTAATATTCCATTGTGTATATGTACCACATTTTTTTAATCCAGTCTTCCTTTGATGGACAGCACGGTTGGTTCCGTGTTTTTGCTACTGTGAACAATGCTGCGATAAACATACGTGTGCAGGTATCTTTTTTATAGAGTGATTTGAGTTCTTCTGGGCATATTCCCAGTAGGGAGATTGCAGGGTCATATGGAAGGTCGATTTTTAGATCTTTTAGGAATCGCCACACTGTTTTCCACAGAGGCTGTACTAGTTTACACTCCCACCAGCAGTGTAGAAGTATTCCCTTTTCACCTCATCCTCTCTAAGATCTGTTGTTTTTTGAGTTATTGATGATAGCCAACCTGACTGCATTTAGGTGACATCTCAGTGTAGTTTTAATTTTTATTTCTTTGATGACAAGTAAGGCCGAGCATTTTATCATGTATCTGTTGACTTGTCGTATGTCTTCTTTTGCGAACTGTTTATACCTTTTGCCACCTTGTAATTGGGCTGTTTGTTTTTTGCTTTTCAGCACGTTTGAGTAACTTGTAGATCCTAGATGTTAGGCCTTTGTCAGACATACAGTTGGCAAATATTTATTCCCAGTCTGTGGACTGTCTTTCTGCTCTCTTGATGGTTTCTTTGGCTTTGCAGAAGTTTGTCAGTTTGATGAGGTCCCACTTGTCTACCTTATCTTTTATGGCATGGGCATTTGGGGTTTTGATCAGGAATTGGTTGCCAGTTCCAATTTCCATAAGGGTGTTTCCTGCATTTCTAAGGTTCTTATAGTTTGAGGTTTTATGTTTACGTCTTTGATCCATTTAGAGTTGATTTTTGTGTATGGTGACAGGTAGGGGCCTTGTTTTAATCTTCTGCATGTGGTCAGTCTGCAAAACCCTATTTTATCTCATTAGGACTCCACTGATTATGAGATGAAGTTGCTGATCAGGATACCCCATATGGCTATTTGTCATATTGTACCAGGAACTAGGTCACTGGTACAATCCTGGGAGGTCTAGGCCATCTACTGGAGCTTAAAAGCATGACAAGGTTTTTTTTCCCCAGAAGGCATGAAATTCTTTGCTTCAGATGATGTGATCCTAATCCAGAAGTTTAGGGGTCTTCGTTGGAATTGTCGTAAATACCACACAACATCTTTTTCATCACTGATGTCTGCTAAGACCATTGTTCTCCTGGCTCAAAAAGCCAGAGCTGTTTGCTAGGTCTTCTGCAGGGTTGTTTCATGCTGTAGTCCCCACTCAAAGAGAGTAGCCTTTTATAAAAACTGGTATTTGACTAGGAGTAGTATCTCAAATAAAGACTACGTTGTCTCCAGAATCCAAAGAGACCCCAGGGGTTGCACTTCCTTGTTTTTGGAATAAAATACAAGCTGTGACAATTTATTCTTTACTTTGGAGGACATAATCCAGCATGTATCTGATCACTGAAGTCCCAAAATTGTACTTATATCCAAGCTCCTGAAATATTATAAGATTTATGTTCCTTCTTTAGAGCATATGAAGCTTGCCAAGACTTCCAACTTGATAGACATTTATTGTTCATCGATTTTTATTAACATGATGTAATTAAGATAGTGGAGCAAGACTCCAAAGGATCAGACTGTTTCCAACTAATTTAACTGTGTCTCTGAACAAAGTTTTAGAATATTTATAGGAATACCAAAAAAAAAAATCCAACACCCAACAAGGTAAAATTCACAATGTTTGGCATCCTAGTAATTAAAAATTACTTTAATATTTGCCATCCTAGTAATTAAAAATTACTAGGCATGTATTACCCAGGAAAATTCTACCCATAATTAGTTGCAGACAAGGATATGGTCAGTAGACAAGGACATTAAAACAGTTATAATAACTGTATTCCAATGTTCAAGAAACTATAGAAGAAAGATTAAATATGCTAGTAGAGACATGGATGATATAAAAACTCACATAAAACATTTAGAGATGAAAATTGCAATGTTTGAAATAAATGGATGAAAATGATGGCAGATTACAAATTATGAAAGAAAATATATTAGTGAAATCAAAGACACAGCAATGTAAAACTATGCAAAACAGAACAAAACATACAAAAGAAGAAATGAACAGTAGTACATCATTGAACTATGGGAAAATTTTAGAGTTCTACATATTAAAATTTT
Organism: Tarsius wallacei; assembly: GCA_963574415.1. Classification (NCBI taxonomy): domain Eukaryota; kingdom Metazoa; phylum Chordata; class Mammalia; order Primates; family Tarsiidae; genus Tarsius; species Tarsius wallacei. Next base: position 12,031 of record CAUYQG010102779.1, read on the forward strand.
AAGGAGCTTTATATATTTTGTGGCACAAACTTATTGATAATGACAGAAAACAGATTGGTAGTTGTCTGGGATGATGGTGAGGGACTGGAGGTGTGATTACATAAGAGATGAAGACACTTTTGGTAATAATTTACGTATTTACATGTTGTCCTGATTATGACAATGGTTTCAGAGGAGTATATCCAATGTACATTTTAAATATGTACAGCTAATTGTATGTCAATTATACCTCAATAATGCTGTTAAAAAAACTCATTGAGTTGTATGCTATAATTGGTGAAGCATATCATATGTAAGTTTTACCTTAATAAAGCTAATTTGGAAAACTAAAAAATCACAGTCATGGTATAAAAGAAGAGATACTTCTGTTTACTCTGAACATAGTTAAACATTTTTATATCCTTGAGAAAAAAACATTCATATTGCTATGATGTGACTAATAAATATGGTAGGCAGAGTTAATTGTCATTTGCAGATGTTCTTCCATTTTATTGAAAGAAGGAAATTTGTACAATATTTTTGTACATGCAAGTTTTGATCATACTTCATCACCATCAATGTGTAATAAAAAGATGATTTATAAAAAGTTAACATATCCTTAGCTATTTTTTCCCAGCTTATATTTCACATGCCATATTAGAATGTGGAATGTACAACTAATGGGTTCTCATATTTTGAGAAACAGTGATTTTTAGCATTTCTTATACCTGCTACACTAGCCATAAGTGCCCTTATGTGAATTACATTAAGACAAAGGCCTAATTGGGCTACTTTTCATTTGCTTCCATTCTGTAATATAAAAACAAATGCAGATGTCTTTCCAGTATTAATTTCTATCTACATGGCAGAATTTCATTAAGTTCAGCCAGCCCATTTTAATTAAGCACCCTTACTGTGGTTGGGCACTGTCTGTGCTTTTGGCCCATCAGAAAAAACATTTAGTCAATTAAGTCTTTTATTAACCAATTGATTTTTGCTCTATGTCCCTACCTTCTCTTACTAGTTAGAAATGGTCATGAAAGGCAAATAAATAGATTCCTTTTATCTCTAAAAAGCATCAATAAATAATAAAACATTTCAAACAAGGTTTCTGTGGGGAACCTAAACATAAATAAAATTACCTGCCATTTATTCTGGAATGTAAAAATTGGCTGCTTGCAGTAGCATCGTATTTGAATAAATCATATTGTCACACTGACCTTTATTGATATACTGTTTCCCAACTTAAAGCATCAATCCTGCCACTTAAAAGAGCTTTTGTTGTACGAGACCTGTAGATCCATCAGGTAACAAAATAATGATTTGCCATCGGTGGACCACTGAAATCAATAATTTAACAAAATCCTCAGTAACTTCCTTTCAACCCCTCACTCCATTCTTTGCCTATGCTTGCAATTTTAGTTATGCAATTTACTGATATCATTGGGGCAAAAAAAAAACAAAAAACATTATTAAACTGAAGGAAAATACAAAGTATGACATTTGGCTTTTAAGCTTTTGTGGATTTCTAGGACTTACTCTATGGCTTAATTTGACTGAACATTTATGACTAGCAAATAATTTAATTTGATGTAATTTTTGAGGCAAATAGAATTTCTTCCAGAGGAATCAAAGGGATTAAACTCAATCTACTCTTCTTCCAATCTTGTTTTGTATTGCAATGATTTATACAGGTATAGAAAATGTATTTTTCTAAAGTCATCATTGGGATAGATGGTATGTTAATTCATGGAAATTGAACCTAATTTGGAATATGTAATATGTTTGTTTACCTTAATTGTACAAATTATACAAAATACATATTTTAAAAATAAAAGGTAGATGAAAGGCTTTCTGTGTCCTCATTCTCTTGCAACAACTATTCTCATTGTCAGTATTCTCCCACATTGGATTTCTAAGAACTCAAGACTAGGACATTGTAGTCTGATACTTTTATTAACAAGCTGTGTTATCTTAGGCAAGTACTGTTAACCTATTGAGCCCAGTTTCCTCATATTTATTTTTAAGTATTTTACATATGCCCTGTTTAATTTTAGAAATAGCTTTGAAGTTCTGATGATACTAGTAATACTAATGTTCATTCTTTATTGAACACCTGGTACCTATGAAGGTTACCGATAACTTTCCTAATAACCCATTAAGATCAGTATAATATCCTTATTTTTCAGCCAAAAAACCATAGGGACATTAGACAATTTGTTTAGGGTTACCTAGGCTTACATGGCAGAGTTAGAATTAAAATCCAAACCTGCCACACACTGTCTCATGCTTCTTCTACTCCTCCATACTGCCTCTCCATGATATAATGTCTGTGAAAATGCAGTGGAAAAGCCAAAGCACTAGACAGATGCACAGTGGTATTACAGTGATTAATAGGCATTATGAAATGTAGGACCTGACACCCAGAGGTGATGTTGCCCTTTCCTTGAATGGGAGTTACGCTATGACATTAGACAGATAATTATAGTGAGATTTTTCAAAGGCAAAATTTTGCCACTATCTTCATGCATGGCCTTGCTAGCTCTCTAGGAGAAGCAAAAAATAACAACGCTGATTGATTTCCCTTTGCCACTTGCTTCAAGTGGTTCCGATTTTAATGCCCTTCCCAATTGGATCTTTACTGTCATTTGGAGCTGCTGATATTTTAGCCTCCATGTGGCCTGAACAGTTGGGCTCCTTAGCAAGTTCAAAATGTCTGCACAGCAGGGAAAAAACATACTGTCTTTCCTAAAAATTGTTTTGGTGGTTCTATTAGAAGACATAACTCTTCCTCCTTTATGCTCCACCAGGCAATAATCTGCCCATTTCTTCTACTCCTGCCTCCTAAAGAAAGACTTTTAATTAATGGAGATGTATCAGAGATTTCTGTGACCAAACTCAATATCAAAATAATACAAGGTCAGCTGACTTGAACCATTATATTCTTTAGTCTAGTCTAGACATGGATTTCAAAGCCTACATGAGAAAAACAATTCATCTTATAAAGTGCACTCATGTTATTACATGGAAAAGTAGAAAGGTTACATAGAAGTTCTGTCAAATGGCTGATATAGTACAATGCTGTTGCCTAAGGTTGGGAAGCTATCCAACTTTGACTTGTGTCCCCCAAATCTGGACATAACTTCCTATGTCCTTTAATGGGTACAGCCTTGGATCCTCAGAACAACGGGAATATTTGTTTCTTTAACAAATAGCATGCCTTTCCTGGATTTTTCAGGTGACTCTGGATACTTTAGTCATATTCTCTTTTTAAGTTACTTTTTCCTCTAGTGAAACCAGTAAAGCACACAAATTTAATTGAGTATGTACCATGATCCAGGCATTAAGTATCAAAAGAAGACAACTAAGCTGCATGTACATGTAGACAGTCCCTCTTTCTATCAACATTACTGATCATGCTAAGTACTTGACTGATGATTATTAAACTGAGTTGGTTGACTTCATCGCACTACCCAGGCCAGAAGAACCATGCACTGGACAATGCTAAAAGTACATTTAGGCTAAAACAAGAGTCCTGATTATTTGGGGAAGTGAACAGTAAGCTTGTCTAGTTCCTGTCTATCCTAACAAGTAAAACTACTGGCAGTTTTACTACAAATTTATAATTTGTAAATAAATTGGGTTGTTAAAGTTGCCTTTTTGATAGGAAGAACAAAGACTTTGTGCTTTGTTAACTACTCCAAATGAAGCCAAAATTCCCTACCCCCCAAAAAAAAGCCCAAGTGGAGGAGGAATAAAAAGTGAGTGGTCTATTTTTTTCTTACATCAAATTCAGGTAATATTTTGTAATAGAAATGTAATTAGCTATCATATTTCTCCAAGTTCAGTTCTCTTGCTTAATTTCTTGTGATCCTCTATTCTAATGTTCAGAAATGCAGGTTCATTATTAACTGTTGAACCATCACTAAAACACCCCAATGTGTCCTACCTAAACTTCAAAGTGCTTAATGGCAAGAAATAATTATTTCCTAATTCCAATCAAATTTATTATTCTATCACTATCAGTTAATACTTAACAGAAATTTTTATTATTAAATTAATTTATACCAATACATAAATAATCAATATCCCTTTAATTTTCTAGTGATAGTTTCAGTTTTAAAGATGAATGCCTGTTATTATGGAAGACATCCTAGAGTTGTCCAATTAATGAAAGCTGAGACAAAACTGCAGCAAGTATTATATGAAGGGAATTTGATCAAAACATTTTCCAATAACTAATTTATTTATTCAACCAGAACTTGCTGTGTATGAGACTGTGCATTAGAAACAGAGTATATAAGACAAATATCACCCATTTGTGACTTCAATTTAAAGAATTTCACCTTCTACTAGAGAAAATAGATCATTAAAATAATGAGTGATAAGTGCAATTATAAAGATATAAGAAGAAATTTGGCATATATTTCAAAGGCTTTTCCTTTCAGATAACCTTTTCTGAATTCTCAGGTGAAGGTGAGTCTCAAAGGATGACTATGAGTCAGCCACATAAAGAGAAGTGGGGAATAGGGAGGTAGGAAACATGTTTTTGTTAAAGGCATTGTATAGGTCAGGGTCTCAGCAGGTAGCACACTCAACAGAGGTGACTGAAGAGATTTTAATAAAGGGACCATTTATGAACTTAAATCCAGGGTCAAGGAAAATCAACAAGGGATGATGAAACACATGTCAAGAAAAAGCTAGAAGCTATTACCACCGTTAGGCTTGTGGGGATAAGAGAAAGGAATAATTACCTGAACAAGACCTGTAGCCAGTGCTTAGAAGGGGAATATGCTCTTTTTTAGAGAAACATCAGCCATTGCCAAACTATGGCCTTTTAGGGAAGAAGGTAGGGAATAAATAGCCTGACTTCTTGTTCCTCTAGTCTTTTAGAGTTTCCTATAGGCTGAAGCCATCACAAAACCAAAGGATATGAGAATCCAGTTCTTCTGAAGCAAGAGAAGGATGAAGAGTGAAACTGAAGGAACAAAGATAGAACACTGGCACAGACATGGAGATTTAAAAAATTCCTGTACATTTTCTTTTGCTAGAGTGTAAGTTCTTAGAAAGACAATGGCAAGAATACAAGACAATTGTGATCCTATGACTTACATTCCTAAAACTTTTCTATAATTTTTGATCGCCATTTGAATGAAGCTTGTAACATGTCATAAAACCAACCAAGTTCTAACTCCGTCTCTGGTTCTTCAGACTTACAGATGATTCTAGAAGTCCTGGTGAGGAAGAAGAGGAGCTTACCTAGAGGCAAACACACCAGTTTGTGGATCTAGGAGAAAAATTGTGACTACTTGAACTAAGGCAATGGAAATTACGATGGTAAGGAAGATCAAGATTTGAGAAATTGTATTGGAAGTAAAACCATCAAGACTTATTAATGTGTAGGAAAGTAATATCCAGGGGGCAAGGGGGATTAACAAATTTCTGGTTGTATTCACCAGAGAAATGGAAATGTCAAAAAAATAAAATGAAAATGTAGAAAAAAAGGAGATATTCCAAATGCCCATTTGCACTTATACAGCAAATAACTGATGCTTAAGTTACAGTAAGTATGACATGTTGGGGAGAGATTTCGTTGGGCTACAGATTTCAGAGTCCTTGTCAAAGGCACTGAGAAATGTGCATGTTCCTATGACTGCCAATAATTTGGAGATGGTGCGGAAGAGCCTATAAAAAGACAGAAAGGAAAAGCTGTCTCCTAACACAAGATGAGATGACTGAGAATGATAGAAGCTCTGTTGGACATATCAATTAGAAAGTCATTAGTGACCTTCAGAAAAAGTGGCTTTATTGGAATGGTGAAATAGATAATCATGGAAGTTTGAGGGATAAGAGAGTGGTTAGGATTTGGAGGCAGTGAGTAGGGAATACACAGTGAGTGTAGACAATTCCTCTGGGAAGTTTGTACAAATGGGAAAAGAGAGAGATAATATGGGTGGTTAAGGAAGAATTAGAGTCAGAGAAGAAAATTGATAGTTGAGAGAGGAAAACCTGTTAATCATTGAAGAGAAGGACCATAATGAAATCAGGTTTGAAGACAAGAAGAGAATGTTGAATGAATGAAGAATTAAGAGTTGACTTAACAAAATTCTGAGTATTTAAAATTGCAATGGAAGTTGATATTTCCATGTTAGGGATAGGAAGTTCTTTTAAAATAAATTTTGGGCCTGCAATACAGATCACACATAAATTATAAAATTGTTGTCATAGTCTGTCTATAGGAGTATAAATCCAAAAACTTAACGGAAAGTAATTAGAACACATTTATAGAATAAATAATATATTATTATTATTATTGCTAGTAAGCAGCCAGAGTGTAGAAGTAACTTGCTCAACATACTACAGATAGTAAGTACCAGGTAACATCTAGACTGAGGACCACCATTTTTAAATGTGCTCACCATAATTTCTACTCATTCTTAATCTTTATTTCAAAATCAACTTAGGTTTTATGGTCAAATCATCTCTCTGTCTCTTTCTCTCTTCTCTCTCTCTCTCTTCCTTCTTTTCCTGCCTCTGCAGTATTAGTGTGCTCTTTAGTTTTCTTATAGAGTGTTTTAGTTTTTTTACTTCTCACACATTTGCTCATTAATAATATAAAGCCATTCTACCCCATCCTATCCTGTTCACTAAAAACAATGTTCAACTGCTTATTACTGGGATCAAGTAGAGGTTAAGAGTATAGGTTCTAATTTATGCTACATTGGTTCAAATCCTACCTCAGCCACTTAATGGATTATTTAACCTTAGTAATCAACTGCTCTATGCCTCAGTTTTATTATCTGTATAGTAGGACCAGTATGTTAAATAATCATAACCATGAGAAAATTGAAGAGTAAATGTACGTAAGGAACACAAAACAATGCCTGATCCTACCCCCCCTCCAAATCAACTGATATTCATCATTTTTTTCTGTACCAGCAGTTATACTACTACTGGATCAAACAATAGTTCAAGTAACAATTTGCTTAGGCAAATAATTCACTTTCGTTCAATAAACTCCTGCCATGCTACATAGCTCATATTCCAATTAGACAGCTAGTCACAGCTGTGAGATAAAGTAAAAGAAGACATACAGATATAGAAGAATGAGTTTCTATTATTTTCATTAGTAGAAGAGTCTTTTACTGAATTTGTTTTATGATAGTTATCATCCTCTGCAACTTGCCTCAGCCAGAAAGAATTAATTGGTCTAGGTGAGTGACCTGGGGCTTGCTGTGAAGTACATCCTCTCTAAATGTGAAACTCTGTGTTCATGGGGTTAAGTTATTCTGACTTGGTGTGGATCTTGTTCATACTAGCTGATACTAAAAACTTGGTCAGCCAAAATGTGATTAATCTCTTAGCACTCTTTTCAAATAGAAAGTGTGCATTGATCTCTAAAATGTATGTTCATGCCTTTTAAAACCCATATCATTCATATCAATGAAGATGGAATGTAATGGCAACGGGTATTAAAACTATCTGAATGTGCTAAAAAAGAATTATTCATATCTTTTCCCTTGGAAAAATATATTTGGTAGCTTATCTGCTCTGACCAAAGATGAACTTTGGCTGATAGATGGGGGTGGTGTTTCTGCTGGAGAAACTGTCAACTAAAAACAGAAAAGATGACAGTAAACTTTCCCACTTGATACCAGAGTTTGAACATATATACACTGTTTGTCTGAAAGGATAAACCTTGCTTTATGCCTGATTTTTCAGAGGTTCCACATATGATGGGTAGGCCCAAAATGATTTCTTTTCTATCATTTAAAAATTTTTGATAAAATGGATTAAGTGCAGAAAATAGCTGGAAAAATTAGAGACAGAGCTCTAGAAGACTTCATTCAGAGTAAATTACAAACTATCTAGGAGAGAAACTAGAATGTGATCTTTCAAAAGATGTGTTCCTTTAAGCACTCATTCTTTCGGAGTATGGGCAGGGGAAATCCATGGTCAAATAAGATACATAGCACAGTAATTATTCTCCTTAAGCGTATGTTCAACACAAAAAAGAAGGACAATGTTTACCATTACTGTTTTCAACCCTTACTAAAAAACACTCATCTAGGATTTTTTAAAAGAAACACTGATTGATATCCCATCACTTAATCTCGGGTTCTGTTGAACACACTTTGCCAGTTGCTTAGATTCAGAAATTCTTCAGTTTATCATGAGTAGAAAGTAGGAGGTCACTGCCTCAGATTTTTACAGTGTCCTTTAATATAGCATGCTCTAGAAAACCTTTCAAATGACAAATGGCATTGATATCCATCTGGTTTGGCACTAAATACTATATGTCCTTCCTCAGCAGGAACTCTGGAAAAGATGATTAAGATGGGGCACAGACCCTCTCTGAACTAAAACTTATTTAATTGAATATTAATTTACTTTGTATATTTTAAGTTGATGTTATAGTCATAGCTTGAAATTTGCTCTGACATTTTAAGAAGTCTGAGATATTCTCTTGACTAAGAGAGAAAGAGGTAGAATTACAGTAGAATGTATTGGCAATTATGGGACTAACTCTTGCTAAGTATGTCCTGGCAAGAATAAAAGAGCTTAGTGTCACTGGGATGGTGGGCAGCTATGATGTGGTGTTAGGTAAAAGCTCAAGGTTTAGAGTTAGATTCCACCTTTTCTGCTAGTTTTGAATGGTGAACTCATAAGCATATTATGGCACTGCTCTAAATATAAGTTTCTTCATCAGGAATATTACTGCCTATCTTAGAATGCCATTGGGGAAAGTAGAATTAGAAAATGTAGGTGAAGTGTTTAGCACATACATGTGCTCATCAAACGTGTTATTTTTTTTTCCCCCTTCACAGCAGTGATTCTCAACTAGGAGAAATTTTGCACTGCCTCTTCCCACCTCTAGAGGACACTTGGATAATATCTGGAGGCATTTTTGGTTGCCACCACTGGGGGGAAGTGCTATTGTGATCTGGTGCGTAGACAGATGCTACTAAACATCCTACACACACAGGACAGTCCCCACAACAAATAATTATCCAGTCCCACATGTCAACAGTGCCAGGTCTGAGAAACTCGGCTCTATAGTATAGTAATGAAGCTCTGTCAGTTTCTACAACTACTATTTGTAGCTATTTCAGCACAGATCAGAGCAAGTAGAGGCATGTCTTAAGGACTTTGGAGACCAGAAGTATTCAAAATCATGAAAGTTTAAATTCTGAATACTGTATTCACTTTAATCATATACAGTTAGCCGTAATGAATATACAGTGTTTACTTATAAAACAAAGTTGGTGACAACGAAAACCCCAAGGAAAAAGAGACCAGAAAATGTTCTGCAGACCCAGAAAATTAAAAGTGTTGAGCTACCTTTTCCCCCTTTCTGATCATTGAGCATGTTTATTTCCTGTGGACTAGAGAATCCAGCAGTTAGTTTCAAGTACAAGAACTACAATATTATATATCTAAGTTGTGTTTTTTTTCCCCTCAAGAAAATTAAGTGTTGGAATACATGCCATGGAGCTTTGGGGATATTTTCATAGTATAAGACACCTTGAGATGTGTGTGAGTGCATGTGTGTGTGTGTGTGTCTGTGCATTTGGTGATTTCCCCTGTGTGCACACACAAGAATCTTTTCTTGGAAATGGTGTATATAGCGTAATTTAAGTTTGCTGCAGCTCACTTCACCAATAATTTGGGAAAACTTTAGGAAGAACAGGGATCTATTCTTTAAAAATATGATAAGTTACTAGAAAAATTGTAGACCCTACCTGTAGGAACAGTTCGATTTGCCTGTAATGCAATGCCAGTGAGACTATGACAATGTTGACTTCTTAGAGTTTTGAAGTTCACAGAGTAAGAAAGAAACTAAAGTAAAAATCAAGGTGAAAGAAGAGAGAGTAAAATTTTTAATAAGTAAGCATTACTTATGAGGAAATGTTTCTTTTGAAAATTGACAGATACTTAGAGAAGCCCTAAGGCACTCATACATAAAATGAAAAACAAATATAGGTGTTTTCAAGGAGAATAAGAAGATAGAAGAATCCAGCAAACCTATCCTTCACTCATTTCCTGATTATATGAATGCAAAGCAGAGGCACTCTATTAAAGTACCCCAAACCTGGAATGCAGGTAGCTTCAATATGGGCATTGTCCACCACCAGTAGGGAAGATTTATTTTGTCTTGTTTGTTTTGATTTCAGTGTCTTTTCAGACCAGGATCCCTTTTGATCTTTCTTTTGCTTGTTAAGCTGAGAATCTAATAAGGGGAAATGTATTTACTTGAGCTCTGATGTTGTGACTCTTTAGATTATTCTAATATTAGGCTTTCATTTCTCTAGCTGTAAGAGTTTGAAAAAAATCATTTACTCTTTCAATGTCTATTCTCTTCACCTAAAAGGGTCATTATTAATAATAGTGACAATCCCATGGAATATTTATGAGAATTAAATGTGAAGCTCTGAGCACAGTGTCTGGCACGTATAAATAACTCCACATTTAAATTTTTATTGTTACTATTACTTTTAGTATTATTATTTATGGAGCCAAATTACCTCAATATGGGACATTCAATGTCATTCAAACCTTTCACAACATATCCGAGGCGTTGAAATTTGGAGAGATGGTAAAATGATCTGTCATCAAAGAGCTTGCAGCTGGGGGTGGAGGCAGGCAGACAGACATGACATTAGCATGCACATAGCACATGGCTATCATATTAGGCTAGCAGCAGAAAGAAGAATCAAGGAGGGAGTCTTGCAGAAGGTCCACTAGACCCAGGTTGTGTTATACAAATAGAAATCAGTTGGGAGAAGCAGGCTGGGTAGAATGTAATATGGTGGTGGAGGGGAACAGCATAAAGAAAAGCCTAGAGGTTAGCTAGAGGGGTCCCAAGCTGCCATCTGCTGATGTATGTCAGTCTCAATTAATTGTGAACAAGTGCAGTAAGTGCCCTTTCCTTTAAGTACCAGGTACAACATCGTAACTGACATACGTGACTTTATTCAATATTCATCACCCCATAAATGATTTGTTATTATTAACAAATGGAAGCCAAAACCACAGAAAATGTCCAGTTCTTCCTAAAAACTTAGAGCTGCTGAGTGGCAGAGAGGATTTGAACCTACCTAGTCTCCCATTAGTCTCTGCTGGGAACATACTGGGGACAACGTAAAATACTATGATTAAGTAATTGGCCTGTAGTTTTCAACTCCAGCCACATACATCAGATTCATTCTTTCTATCATCAGTGACCCATGTGTCAGGGAGCACTAGAAGTTTGGTGTAGTGATAGAACTTCTGTTGTGGGGCTAACAGATATGACTTTTCCTCCACCTTGCAGGCAGGGTAAAGAACTCAGAGAGAGATATTGATGCTCTTTTCTGTACCGGTTGGCCTCCTTCAAAGACTACAAAAAATGTCACAGGACATGCCAGTCTTTATCAGCAATGACTATTATCACACATCCTGGTTCCTCTTATATCCCTGCACAAGTAGCTCAACACAGCACACATGCAATGAAGCAGAGACATCATGATTAGCCAGAAATGCATTCTTCTTCCATTTCTGTAAGCTAGCATTATCAGATTTAGTAAATAAGAATATAACACACTCAGTTAAATTTGAATTTCAGACAAACAATGAACAATTTGGGGGGTGATAAGTAAGTTCCTTGCAATATTTGTGACATTTTACACTAAAAAAAAAGGAGATTTGTTGTTTATCTGAAATTCAAGTTTAATGTAGCCTTATGTATTTGGCAACTCCATCCTAAGCATTAAGAAGGGGAAGCAGAAAAAATGTTTTCTGGAAGGAATTCAAAGATGCCTTAATAATTTGAGCTAAATCCATGGATATTCAGAAAATACCTACTTTGTGGACATTTTTGTATCAGGGTTCAATACACAGAGTTCTCTCTCCAAAGCAGCTTACAGTCTAGTGAGGCAGTCAAGAGGATGACAGAAGTTGTGGGGAATGTGGCCAGGGTGCATTCTGTTCTTGTTTGCCTCAGGTCTGTCCCTTGCCCTCCCCCTGCCCCGATCTGCCAACTATAGTGACAATGTTGTGGGATGATTTCCCAGGTCTGGGCTCAACTGGTTTCTAGGGTTAATTGACTTCTGGCTGGGCTTTTTCACTGGGGACACTGGTCAGAGCTCAAGCAGTGAAAGAAAGTTGCTGCTTCTTTCCCACTGCCTGAGGTCACGTCTTCTCTGTTCTTCCAGCTACCTCCAGAGGTTTATGCTACTCTAGGGTAGGCCCATACCTGGGGGGGCAGGTGTCCTTGCAGCCAAGAAGTGGAGCAGCTTCCTTCTCTTGTAACACCTTGTCCTGGTTAGCCTCCAGCTGCTCCTCAACCCATGTAACTCACTGCATTACACTTCTCCTACTGTAAATGTTCCTTAGAGCAGAGGTCCTCAGCCCCAAGGCCGTAGACTGGTACCAGTCTGTGGCCTGTTAGGAACCTGGTTGCACAACAGGAAATGAGTGGCAGGTGAGTGAGCAAAGTTTCATCTGTATTTACAGCTGCTCCCCATTGCTTGCATTACCGCCTGAGCTCTGCCTCCTGTCAGGGGAGTGGTGACTTAAGATTCTCATAGGAGTGTGAACCCTGTTGTGAACTGTACATGTGAGGGATCTAGGTTGTGCACTCCTTATGAGAATCTAATGTCTGATGTTCTGAGGTGGAAATGAGGTGGTGATGCTAGCACTGGAAAGCAGCTGCAAATACAGATTAACATTAGCGGTGAGGTTTGACTGCACATCCCTCCCACCCTAACCATCGGTGGAAAAATTGTCTTCCACGAAACAGGTCCCTGATGCCAAAAGGGTTGGAGACCACTGCCTTAGAGTGACCTCTATTTTCCTAAAACATGAGAGAATTACAACTTTTACATGGACAGGAGAACTGAGGTAGTGAAGGAGAGCTAGCTTCTTTAATTAGGAAGGAATGAAGTAAGTTTTCTCAAAAGACACGGAGCCTTCATTAAGAATCATAATAATGTGAATAAATAGCAAAAACATGGAACCAACGATGCTGCCTATCGAAGCTGGACTGGATAAAGAAAATGTGGTACATATACACAATGGAATATTATGCAGCCATAAAGAAGGACAAATATTTGGACTTCACAGCAACTTGGGTGGATTTGGAGTTGATCATACTCAGTGACCTATCACAGAAACAAAGAACAGAGAACCATATGTTCTCACTCATAAGTGGAATTTGAACAATTATAATACTGTAAAAAAGCGTTTGGCAGTAATGGGAAACTGTCAGGGAAGGAGGGGTGGGATTAGCAGTTGAGGGAAACTGCTAGGGGAGGGAGAGGCATACCTCATCAACAAGGGTACCTGCACAATCAATGTTTGTATACCTAAACCTGAATTGTACCCCACATCTTTATAATTAAAAAAAATTATAATAATAATAAGTTTTTAAAGTTTAAAAAGAAAAATATTCAAACTTATTGTTTCAAGGTTTTTTATACTTATTCTAAAAAATTAGAGGAAAAACACTATTTCTATCCTTTTTATTCTTATTTTTTATTGTGCATTTGTAAAATTTCTTTCTTAATCAGTCTTTTCAATATTTTTATTTTATTAGTAATGTCGATTTTTTAAAGTTTTTTGATAATTTTGCTATTTACTGATTGCTATTTTATAATTTCTGCTTATTTATTTGCTTAGTTGTTTTGTTGTTTTTAGTGACTGATTTCTTTTCTTCCCATGCAATCTTGACTTTTGCATTTCTCTTTCCTTTTATTTCTACTTTATGGAGTTTACCATGAATACCTACATGTCAGTAATGTATTTAGTTTTCTACAATTTTAAAATTCATCTCACTGGTATTAGCTGAACACATTAAGGATTTTCATTTTCATTTCACTTTACACTCCTGGGAAACATTATTCTTGATGTTTATGGATTTATGTATGTCGTTTATTTTCATTATTATGTAGTATTTATTGTAGAATAACTATAAAAGTTACCAGTCCTCTGTGAATCATGCTGTTTTCAGGACTTTAGTTTTGTTTTGACAATTAAATTGCTATGAAAATTCTTGGGCATGTCTTCTGGTATATATATGGAAGTTTTCTCCAGAGTGGATTACTGTGTCTATGCACATCATCTTTCTTAGATGGTGTTAATCTAAACTGTCCAAATGTGTATGAATGTGTCTCTTTGCCGTCTACTTTCTCCATTGACCAGTTTCTCTTACTTTGCCCCTGTGCACATTCTCTTAGTGAGTCTAGCTTTACAATGAGTCTGAATAGTTGGTGTAATAAGTCACTGACATTTTCTTCTTTGCCAAGATCATCCAAGCTATTCTGCATTATTTTTTCTTACATATAAATTTTAGAATTATTAAATTTTATTTCAACTTATTTTAAAGTGTTTTGGAATTTTTATTAGAATTAAATACAAATTCAATTTGTGAAACATTAATAGTCTCAGGATATTAATTTTTTCTCTATATAAGCATGAGACATATTTCCCTCTATTTAAATCTTTCAATTTTCTTTGTTTTGACATTGATTATATTTTTGTGAGATTCCAATTGATTAATACAAATAAGATAATTTTTAAAAATTACATCTTCTATTCCTTCTTTGGTGTAGACAAATAATGATTTAAATTAATTTTTCATTCACAATTTAGCTAAGTTTATAAAATTTTGTGATTTATCTTTAAATCACTGTAGTTTATATAGATTATCTCTGAATAGTGAGATTTCACATCTTTTTTAAGTACTAATTTGTCATCCACATATTGTCTTCAGTGAATTGTTTATTGAATCTTTTGTCTATTCTTTAAAAAGTGTTTTTCATGTTGCTTTTTCTGAATTCATGCATGTTTTTATCACATGTGTGATTTACAAGCGTGTTCTCCAGTCTATGACTTGAATATTATTTCTTTTGACAGTATCTTTTGAAATGCAGTTCTTAATGAAGTATAACTCATTATTTAAAATTATGAAAAAATACAATCCATGTAATTTTGTTTTCTTGTCTTACCATACTAATTAGATAGCAATCTTCATGTCTCTTTTATGAATATAAAGAGGATTGGCCGGGCGCAGTGGTTCAGCTTGCAATCCCAGCACTTCGGGAGGCCTAGGCGAGAGGATTGCCTGAGACCTCGTCTCTATAATAAATCACAAAAACTAGCCGGACATGGTGGTGTGTGTCTGTAGTTCCAGCTATTTGGAAGGATCGCCTAAGTCCAGTAGGTGGAGGCTGCAGTGGCTGTGAGCATGCCACTGCACTTCAGCCTGGGTGACAAGAGTGAGACTCTAACTCGAAATATATATAGAGAGGCTTTGAAAATATTTCACCATTACATAGATGATATTATAGATTTTTATGGATGTCCTTTATCAAATTAAGTAAAATCCCTTCTATCCATATTTGCTGATTTTTAAGTCATAACTAAATGTTAGTTTTTACTGAATGT
>CAUYQG010102785.1:0-21475 GCA_963574415.1 Tarsius wallacei
CTCCGGCGATCCTTCCACCTCATCCTTCCAAGTAGCCGGAACTACAGGCATGCACTACCATACCTGGCTAATTTTTCATTTATTGTAGAGATGAGGTCTCACCAAGTTGCCTGAGCGGATCTCAAACCCGTGGGCTCAGGCAATCCACTTACCTCGGCCTCCCAAAGTGCTGGGATTACAGGCTGAGCCACCGAGCCCGGCCCATAAAATATTTGAAATAGTGTCTTGTGCCTAGAATATTTTATAGATGTAAGCTATCATTAGTTAGTATTATTTTTACTGTTGACTCATAAGTCTCTTTTTTGTTCCCATTATTGGTATTCTGTGTTTTTCTGCCTTCTTTCTGTAGCTACTTTAAAAAAAAATTTCTCATGAAATATCAAGAGTTAATTATTGTTCATTTTTGCTTTTGCATTTTGTTTCAGGACTCAAAGTTGGAGTGTACCATAATTATTAGTATCCACTAAAAGTTTTAAATAACTGCCAGTTCTTTTAAACTTAGTATGTCTATTAATCTGAAAGAAAACATCAAGGAGTGTAAAGCCTTTTTAAAAACTTGTACAAGCTGGGCTCGATGGCTCAGCCTGTAATCCCGCACTTTGGGAGGCTGAGGTGAGTGGATTGCTTGAGCCCGCGGGTTCGAGACCTGCCTGGGCAACTTGGCGAGACCTCATCTCTACAATAAAACAAAAAATCAGCTGGGCGTGGTAGCGCATGCCTGTACTTCTGGCTATTTGGAAGGCTGAGGCAGAAGGATCACCAGAGCCCAGCAGGTCGAGGCTGCAGTGGCCAGGAGCGGCCACTGCCCTCCAGTCTGGGTGACAGAGTAAGACTCCAACTCAAAAAAAAAAAAACAACCTGTACAACACCTACCTATCAAACTGGTAGGGATTTGCATTTACTATGTATGTTAAATGGAAAGAATATTAAACGTGAGAAGTTGAAGCTACTTTCCGTTGTGAAAACTTAATGACGCTGACAAGGAAGCCCTTGTTCTATATAGCTACCTTGCCAATTAAGGTGCTGGTGAACTGTGACTCACAGCCACAAGGGCTGTCATTAAAATGAGTCCAGATCAGTTGAGATGTTTTATGATTATTGAGAATGAAGCAACATTGAACCATGAAAATATTTCATTGACTATAAACTATTTTAGTGTCTTTCAGAAGTGTTCTTTTTTATACCTAACCCAAGATAAAATTTAGCCCTGTGAAAATGGATGGAAATTATTCTGGGCAGTGTAATTTAATATTATTCCAGACACACCAAGTGTCAACAGGGCTCTAGACTGCATACAAAGCAGGAAGTTCAGTTGGCCTGCAGTGTCTTTGTGAAAGTGTCTGCCATGCTCAGTGTGAACCTGTGAGCCATCTTTCAAGCTGACTTGGTATATGATCACAGCTAAAGGTTTTAGAGCATCCTCATCTCCCAGGTCGGGATATTAGGACTTTATGAGAGGAAAAGCACTACATTAAGGTAATTAAAGAATCACAGCTCAGTCATATGTCACTTAGCAATGAGGAAGTGTTCTGAGAAATGCATTTTTGGGCACTTTTGTCATTCTTTGAACAGCATAAAGAGCACTTACACAAACCTAGATCGCATTGCCTGCTGCACACCTACGCTATATGCTGTAGTCTGTACTGAATGCTGTAGGCAATTGAAACACAGTGGTCAATATTTATGTATCAAACATATCTAAATACAGAAAAGGTACAGTAAAAATATGATATAAAGATTGAAAAATAAAAGATACACCTACATAGGGCACCTACCAGGAATGGAGCTTACAGGACTGTGAGCTCTGAGTGAGTCAGTGAGTAAATGTGAAGGCCTGGGACATTACTGTATAGTATTATAGACTTCATAAACACTGTGCACTTAGGATACACTACATTTATTTTTAAAATAAAGTAATTGGGCTGTGACATTATGGACGAGACTGAGTATGTTCAGGGTGCCGTAGACAGGCTATTTTGTTACAACAACGATGATGTCACCAAGTGATAGGAATTTTTCAGCTCCATTATAATTTTATGGGACCAGTGTTGTATACATGGTCCGTCATTGACTAAATTGTCGTTATGAGGCACAAGACTGTATCTTAATATGAATTAACTTAAGGAATTTGAAGGGCATCTTATCAGTGTCAAGTATTTAAGTTATTTCTACAGTTTTAATACTAGGAAGGATGACACTATCACATTTATGCAACACATCTGCATTGGTGTGAAGGCTAGATCAAAAGGGCACTGTGTTCTGAATACATGGGATTCATAAAAGACTTCCCCTTGCCTGGGGCACAGGGGAAGTGTTGCAGAATTCTCCCAGGTACCAAGGGAAGATAAGTGCATATGTTCTCCTTGTCCAGAGTAACCTTTTAGTATCATTATGGAAGCCAGTGTTTTGAGTTGTAATATTTAGCATTTAAGTAAAGAGTACCACCAATGGTGAAAACTGCCTTAGAGTATCATTTTAAACTTCCTATGTATCTATGGTAGTGAGAAGAGAATTTCTAGGAAATAAAATTATCCAGTTGCAAAGAGAAGCAGCAAACATATTCCTTTCTGTCGAATGTGCATGAAGGATCAGTAAGGCCTTTACGAAAGTATTATTTTTATCTTTTTTTTTGAGTTGGAGTCTCACTCTGTCGCCCAGACTGGAGTGCAGTGGCCGCTCCCAGCCACCGCAGTCTCGACCTGCTGGGCTCCAGCGATCCTTCCGCCTCAGCCTTCCAAGTAGCCGGAACTACAGGCGCGCGCTACCATGCCCGGCTGATTTTTTGATTTATTGTAGAGATGAAGTCTCGCCAAGTTGCCCGGGCGGGTCTCGAACCTGCGGGCTCAGGCAATCCACTCACCTCAGCCTCCCAAGGCGCAGGATTACAGGCTGAGCCACCAAGCCCAGCTGATTATTTTTATCTTAAACTGGCAGCCCTCACTGCTGTTGTCTTTTCCGCGCAGCTGCAAATTGCGCAACATCTAAACTCATTCATCAATCTTAATTATCACTAAGGTGGAGACCACCAGTGTGTACTTCCCAATGTGATGCAGTATGGAGTACAGCAGTCCCCTTTTCATGGGGAATATGTTTCAGTACCCTCCAGTGGGTGTGTGAAACCCTGTATATACGAAGTTTTTTTTTTTAATACATGCATACCTATGATAAAATTTAACTTATAAATTAGGCACAATAGGAGGTTAGCAGCAATAATAATAAAATCAAACAGTTATAACAATATGCCAGTGTCACTATTGTTGTGCTTTGGAGCCATTCTTAAGTAAAATAAGGGCTGCTTGAATACAAGCAATACAGGACAGATGATCTGATAAACAAGACCGCTACTAAGTGACTGATGAGTGAGTAGTAGATGAAGCGTGGATGCGCAGGGGGAAGGGATGTTTTGCATCTTAGGTGGGACAGGGAGAGACAGTGAGAGATTTCCCCATATAACTCTAAGAGTAAGTAGCACAGTTCAAAACTATGAACTGTTTATTTCTGGAACTACCCATTTAATATTTTCGGACAGCAGTTCCCAGAGTTGCTGAAACTAAAAGCAAACCACAGATAAGAGAGGACTCCTGTACATTGTAACCCTGTGAAGTGTTCTTGCCAAAAAAAAAAAGTTGAACTTGATACTTGACTCTAATAGACCTCAGCACCTAATTGCAAGTTTACAGGAAACATTGGAATGGGGAAATGTGCTTGCTAAACATCACTTTTTCAATCTAGAAATGATGTTTAAATGCCATATTCAGAAGATGGGAGGAGTTACAGGACAAATGCTATATTTTCTTAAACAAATAAATGACCTTTTAAAAAAAGGAGGGGATTTTTTAGATCAAAAGATATTTAAAGAGATATATGTCAGTGAAGTGCAATGTGCATTCTTTAGCTCCTGATTTAAAGATACCACTTGAAAAAAACAGTTGCTACAAACAGGGAGGATAAAGCATGAACCGGGTATTAGATTTTATTAAAGAATTCGTTTTATTGGGTGTAATACCTTTAATGTAGTTTTATTTAATAAAAGTCATATGTTAGGCCTACATCACAAAGTGTTGGTAGGTTAAAAGTGTGATCTGGGTTCATGAAAGAACTATATTCCAAATTTATGGATATATCTTTGCTTTTGCTTATTTGCAGAAATTTATATAAAGTATTGGTAATACTTCAGTTACTTCAAAAAAGTTTTTTTGCTATTTTCACTTAAAGAATTGAAGCACTTTAATTTTTTGCTTAAATTAAGAGCATCTATGAAACTCAAGTTTTTCTAATTGCTAACACATTTATATTGTGACACTTGTAGCCTTATAAATTAAAATTGATCAATGCTAATTCATTTCATCTTAGGGAAATAATTTATTTCTGAATATATAATAGGATGTGTTTCTTACATTTTTTAAAATGATTTAATTAAATTAAAATTATGTCTCTGGCTTAAATTTTGTATGTTTGATATTTTATGCAGTGATTCTACAAATCAACAATCCATGCATAAAATGGGGAAAGGCACAATTGACCTGAAACCAGAAACTGCCTACAACTTAATACATACCATTTTGTTTGGATTCTTGGCTTTGAGTACAATGAGGTATTTTTGCCTTATGTGTTTGTTTGATTGATTTTTCAGTTTGACCGTTCTTTACTTGATATTATTTAGCAATATACTTTGGAGACTGACAGTCATCTTCATTAATGATAATGGTTCCCATAAAATTGTCCTTACTGTCTTTTCCCAATGTAAAATATTATTTCTAGTCAGTTTTTCCCTAATTACAAGCGTTCCTTTATGTTTTATTAACATGATCTCAAAAGGCAATGGAATTAATAAACAACCCTTTGGCAAATGGTTTCTGCATAGTTTTAAGTAAGATTTTTCTGTCACAAACTGTAAAGTTTCCTTTACAGGTATTTCAGAATCCAGGTTTATACACAACTAGTACTTGCTGACTTTTGCCTGTTTCTTTTCTTACAGAATGAAGTATCTCTGGACATCACACATGTGTGTGTTTGCATCATTTGGCTTATGTAGTCCCGAAATATGGGAGTTACTTTTGAAATCAGTCCATCTTTGTAACCCCAAAAGGGTCAGTGCTGGCTCTTTTTCCATTTACTTTTTATGACTTTTAGTATTTCCTTCATAGCAATTCTTCTTTTTTTTTTTTTAGTAGTCACCCAAACATCAGTCAGATAAAATTGAATTATTTTAAAAATTTTTATTTTTTAAAATAATGTGTTTTTCCCAGACTGTGAGAGATATGTTTCCAATTTTGAATTGGAAATACAAAAAAAAGCACTCAGTAGGAAATTGAAAATCACTAACAATCCCCTTATCCAGAATTATAACTGTTATTATTATGTTTTCCTAAAAGTAGTTATTGATAAGAGTATGAAAATGTTCATTAGCCTTTAGGTGCAAAGTTGAATTGGTCTGCCCTATGAATTCACCAGACGTCAATATGGTAGACACTACAAATGTATTATGAATGATTAGAACCCTTATATTTTTGCATATTGTAGACTTATGGACCATTAAATTATACTCCTTTTGTTGTTTTTTTAAAGGCATATATCTTAAAAGCAAAACCGTAAGGCAAAAGTGTTCAAAATAGCTGGGCGCGCTGGCATGTACATGTAGTTCCAGCCACTTAGGAAGCTGAGACTGGAAAATCACTTGAGTCCAGGAGTTCAAGACCAGCCCAAGCAACATAGCAAGACCCCCTGACTCTTAAAAAAAAAAGTGTTGAAAATACTTATAATCTAAATAGTGTCTTTCTTATATAGATATCTATAATGCGGTATTCGGTACCGATATTAATACTGCTGTATCTATGCTATAAGGTAAGACTGATTTTTCTCATTCTTTAATCTATTTAGCAGACTAATTGCTTTGACTCTGTATCTTTTATGTGTTGTTTGGCACATATTATTCCCTTAGCTTCTTACTGCAGTTGGCATTGATAGGAAAACTGATCTGTCCTCCAAATAGTTTTAGCAAATAAAAACCTAGCAAAAACTGCTGTAACATTTAGTCATTCTAATCAACTCTTACTATTCAGCTGATACAAATTCAGAATATAAGATATTTTCAGATCTATTTTGAAGTGAAAGTAGAAAAATTATTTTCCTTTGTTACCTAATTTATGTAAAGTAAGATATTTTTAATGTATCTTACTTTAAACTCATATTTTATTGGATGCTTATCTTCATAAGAGAGCTGAAAACATAAATAATGTAGTCTAAGATGAGGTTTTTTCTGTTCTTCAGTTTCAACAGGAAATAGTGGAGTTCTTCATATTCTCAGTTGATTAATTTCTGAAACAACATTAGCTATGCTTCAATTCTGAGAATTTTCTATCATATACAATGATCATTGATCAAGTTGACTGCTTTGGGACTCTTTGTCACATTTTTTAAATTTAGAGGCTTGGATTATCACCTAGGCAGGTGGCACAGATTGTTTTATCAGTTGGGCTCTTGTCCCCTCCTTTTAAACAAAACTTACATATTTTTAAGTTTAGATTTTTTTTTAAATTTTATTTTAAGTTAGAATAATGAATTTCAGACTCTACTGTGTCGACCCCCTGGTTTGGAAGGGTGGTTAAAGGTCGGGGTAGGAATCTTCACCCACAGAAAATCAGGTACAGCAGCTCAGCTTTCGATTTTACTTGCTTATATTTTCATGTAAGGTTTTGTGAACCAAAGATTTTAGACTACAAAAAGTATATTTGATAAATACTGTATTGTATTTCAAAAAATTATGTTCTATCTTGTTTCTGTTTATCAAAACATTCACTATTATGGGCAGAGCTCTGTGCTAACTCCTAGATATTGAAAAACACATATATTTCTGCCTCCCTGCCTCTGGGAATTTTATCCTTCTAATGTAAATAAGTGAAACTTATCAAAAACATCTGGAAGGCAACAGTTAAGGATTAAACATAGGATAAATTCATGAGGAATTGGGTAACTTTGCCTTTACACAATGATTTTGAGGATTAAAACACCCTCCTCACAGAAAAGATACAGTTCATCATTGTTCCTGTCTCACCAGCAAAAATGTGTGCAAATGATAGCAATCTTTTCCACTGCCTGTGTGTGTGTGTAGGCTGTTATTTTATGTCTCAGCTATTTATTGAGATTTTGTTGATTTTTTTTAAAGCTATTTGAGGACTTAAGTCTCTTGTTCTTAATCAAACTAAGGACGGACATTGTAGAAGAAATAAGCTATGCTATAGAGCATTGCCTCTTAAAGTATGGTCTGAGACAGGCAACATCAGCATCATCTGGGAACTTGTTAGAAATACAGATGTTAGCCGGGCTCGGTGGCTCAGCCTGTAATCCCAACACTTTGGGAGGCTGAAGTGAGTGGATTGCCTGAGCCCGCAGGTTCAAGACCCACCCAAGCAACTTGGTGAGACTTTGTCTCAACAATAAATTAACTTTTTTAAAAAAGAAAGGGATACAGATGTTTGGGTCCCACTCCAGAACTACTGAATCAGAAACCCTGAGGTTAGAGTCCAGAAATGTGTATTTTAACCAGCCTTCTGGGTGATGCTGGTGTACCATGATGTTTAACAGGGTTTCTCAGCAGTGGCACTACTGACATTATAACCAGACAATTCTTTATCCTAAGGCGCTGTCCTGTGCGCTGTAAGATGTTTAGCAACATCCCTGCCTTCTCCTCGCTAGATGCCAGTTAGCACCTCTCCCCTAGTTGTGACAACCACAGATGTCTCCACACATCCTCTGGGGCAGGGGTGAGGATAAAGTCTCTCCTCTTACTCCACTGCTGTAGAAGAACCAGTGATAGCACTGAAAAAGCCATTGTTGTCAGGAAAGCCTTGCAGATTTTCCCTGAGTTAGAGAATTAGTATAGTAAAGAATCCTTCAAGAATGTTGGTCTCGTCACTCTTGGTATAGGACTTCAGGAGAAATCCCAGGGCACTCATTTTTCACTGTATAAAAAATAGGTTAGATATTTTACTCCTCAAAACTTGCAAAATGAAAGATCACAGGGAAAATAAAAATGTAATGTATATTAGGGGTAACCCTGAAACTGAATCTGTTTTCCAACTATTACAGATTTATCTGTAGGAGATGTGAATTCATGTATTTCAAAGCCTGATTTGGGTTTCACATCACAATTGAAATTAGGGTTTTGCCAGGCTTGGTGGCTCAGCCTGTAATCCCAGCACTTTGGGAGGCCAAGGTGAGTGGATTGCCTGAGCCCATGGGTTCGAGACCCACCCAGGCAACTTGGTGAGACCTCGTCTCTACAATAAATCAAAAATTAGCCGGGCATGGTAGCACGTGCCTGTAGTTCCGGCTACTTGGAAGGCTGAAGTGGAAGGATCGCCGGAGCCCAGAAGGTCGAGGCTGCAGTCCAGAGTGACACTGTACTCTAGTCTGAGCAACAGAGTGAGACTCCAAACTCAAAAGAAAAAAAAGAAATTAGGGTTTCAGAATTTCTTGTTTATGATACCAATTGTACTATACCTCTCTTTAGGTTAATCCTATTAAAAGGGGAAAAGCATGTGCTAGTCTCCACTCTGAACTCAAGAATTTATTTATTTATTTTTATTTTTATTTTTTTGAGTTGGAGTCTCACTCTGTCACCCAGACTGGAGTGCAGTGGCCGCTCCTGGCCACCGCAGCCTCAACCTGCTGGGCTCCGGTGATCCTTCCACCTCAGCCTTCCAAGTAGCTGGAACTACAGGCACGCGCTACCATGCCTGGCTAATTTTTAATTTATTGTAGAGATGAGGTCTCGCCAAGTTGCCCAGGTGGGTCGCGAACCCGCGGGCTCAGGCAGTCCACTCACCTCAGTCTCCCAAAGACGCGGGATTACAGGCTGAGCCACCGAGCCCGGCTTGAACTCAAGAATTTAATAAAGTTATTACCCTGATCTTGATTAACTTATTTGGGTTTCTGAAATCCCATATAAACTACTGGTGATTGGATTTTGGTAAAAACAGCATTTAGTTAATCCAGCACTTATTTTCACATTGTTTAAGAGATTTGCCATAAAACTCTCACTAGATTTTAACACTCTCAGAATTAATAACAGCAACTTTCAAACTAGAAAAATATCTAATATCCATTGAGTTCACAGATTTCAAATGTTTTATACTGAGCATTTCACTAAAAAGTTGATATTCTATGGATTATCAAATTAAGAGGAAAAATGTACAATTGAAATATTACAAAGGTATCATTTAATCAGCAGTGTTTTACTACATCTCTTCCAAAAACTAGAACCAGAAGTGCTGACACCTGATTTTCCATCACCAGCAATTTTCGTGACTCACCACCCAGGAGACAAGATTTGAATGAGCAGTAAAAGTGGCCAAAGATGAAATGACAAAAAAAGTGATAGGGCTAAAACAGCCATAGACCAATCAGGTGCTTACTTTGGTTCTACTTAGTGGTTCTTAAATATAAGTATTATGTTTTCTACATCTGTGAAACATAGATACATTGTCTTGACCCTTAGGGTGTATATTGATGCGACCAAGTGTTTTAGTCATTTGATAAAAGTTGCTAAGATATAATTAATTGTTAAAGTAAATAGACTTATATTAGATAAGTGGTGAATTCAGAGTGTAATTTTTATAGTGTATGTGCATAACCTTAAGTAACTCAAGTCAACCAGGAGGCACCAATGGCTGTAAATACAGCCAGATGTACCAGATTTTCCTAGAGAGTCCTACATTCAGATAGTCTTCCTTCTCATCATAGCAGTAATTATATTAATATTTGTCAAGCCATTCAACCATATTTCTAGTACAAAAAATGCAGTCATGATATTATGACATGAAAAGGGGTCTGGATTTGCAGCCAAGGTCCAAATCATGGCTCTGCACTGTGCCTAGTCGAGTTGGGTACCTCTGTGGGCCACGGTTTTCCTACTTGTAAGTGTAAAATGAATCTCAGTGGTGATGTGCCTGTCACATCATCTGTCTCCTGGGCTATTGAGAGGATAAAATGAGATTCGTACTTCAAGGCGTTTTGCAGCTATAAAAGGGTGCTATCTTCCACAGGGCACATTCTACCTAAGGGTGAATTGTACGGTGTTCATGTCACATGTCCCGAATAGACTGTGAGCTTTCTCATGGTTGGCATTCCTGTTGTATTAAAACAGTGTTTTACTAGATATTTGCACCACATCAATAGCATTTCTATTAGAGTAAAATAAAAGCTCTTTTTCAGAAAGCTGGCAATACCTCTGACCCTAATTAGCTTCACCTCAAGACAATTTCAGAAACTCTTCCCAGACTTCAGCCCTCTCCTGCTAGGAGGGCTGATTGCAGAGGTGAAGCAATTCGGTATTCCGGTTGCCATGGTTATTTAGTTCACAAATAAAATGCAGTTTCTCTTTTTTTTATTTAACCTTAGTCATAGTTTGTGGGCATGGGGGATTTTGTTTTTGTTTTGTTTTGTTTTTAATTTCAGTTCTGGCCAGGAATGATGGATGAACTCTCCGAGTTGAGAGAATTCTATGATCCAGATACAGTGGAGCTGATGAACTGGATTAAGTAAGAAGATTTTTTTTAACCTTTAAAATTTTAAGTGCCTTTTGAGAGTCACTATAGACCATATTTGCTTTTGGGGCAATTTTTGTTTGTGTGTTTCTGAATCTATTTGTGAAGAAATAGTCATTAAATTTTTCTTTAAAACTCTGTATTTGAAAATAACTTTTTTCCATTCAAGAACCATCCTCTCCAACTGTATCCCATGAAAAAAGGAAGTACCCATTTGGAGAGGAAAACAATCCAGGAATGAGTTTCAAGCCACTAACAGAAGTGGCAATAACATTTATCATCTGTGTTAAAACTTATAATTTTATACTCCCTGCCAATTTTATCTTTATTATTTTCATCTTAATATCATTTAAATTTTCTATTAACACTGACACTTGAAAGTATTCCTTCTTTGTTAATTATTTTTAATTTATACTGCAAACTCCAGATAATTAGATTCACATACTAGCTTAGTGCAGATTTCATTGTAACTAATACTATTGCTGAAGCCTAGGACTGGAGAAAAGTTTAAATACAAAAACTGAAGCTTTTCCTCTCTTGAACATCATAATGCTTTAGCACCATATTGGTTCTTATTTTTGCCTGCTCTTTGTTGCTTTGCCTCAGCATTCAGCATCAGAATGAAATTTCTGTATTTCAGAGCTTTGTTAATGAAACCTGCTTCCCACCAGCAAAAATAAACTTTCCTCCCCAGGCCCAGTTGTACTATGTTTCTCTACTTTATAACAAAAATGCAACAGTGTAATTATTCACACATAAATAGATGTTGCAAATCTTGTGTGGCATATTCTGAAAGCATTGGCTGTATTGTCTCTATCACTTAGAATTTTAGTAGCTATATTGGCATTTGCTCGTGACTAATGTTTACTAACCAGTATAGTTTAGCACCACTTGTGTATTAAGAGATGGTAAATATTTGATAGCTCAGGTCTCCTGAGTGCAATGCATAGATTTTATAGAGATTTATGTCTAAAATACACATGTGGCTTTGATCCCAATGTTGGACTGGGTTTGACTAGATGCAATGAATATAATTTTTCACATATTTCTAGGGCTGAGAGTACTAAGCAGTGCTTTGTCTTTATGTATTCAATTTTAAATCATGGAAGACAATTATAGAGTAAATAATTCCTTCAGTATTTATTACATATGGGAAAAGAGTTATTCATATAAGGAAAGCTATTTTTGCATTAACTGTAGTTGACTGGAAATTTATGACATGTACATCTGAAGGTGAGGCTTATATTTTCTATTTTTAAGATTAAACTGTTGGCCAGGCTCGGTGGCTCAGCCTGTAATCCCAGCGCTTTGGGAGGCCGAGGTAAGTGGATTGCCTGAGCCCGCGGGTTCGCGGCAACTTGGCAAGACCTCATCTCTACAATAAATCAAAAATTAGCCAGGCATGGTAGCGCACGCCTGTAGTTACAGCTACTTGGAAGGCTGAGGTGGAGGGATCGCCTAAGCCCAGCAGCTTGAGGCTGCAATGGCCGGGAGCGGCCACCGCACTCCAGTCTGGGTGACAGAGTGAGACTCCAACTCAAAAAAAAAAAAGAGATTATACTGTTGAAATTAATGCTGTAGGACACCCACTTTCTGATAACATTTGAAAGTTGGTGTATCTTCCAGACCTACATGGATTAGCATTGTAAGCATCCCATTCCCACTCCTCAGTCATTCAGAATTAATTATAGTCATAAAAACATTTATTCTAGTAGAGCTCCAGGTTGTCTTTGGCTGTTTCGAACTGGATATACTTATTTGTAGTACCTTTATTTTCATGCTTTTCCTCACAGAAAATCAAAGTAACATTTCTGGCTTTGCAAAATTGTGGTTGAGAGATTCTTTCAGGCATGAAGAAAGTAGTGCCTTAGTCTATTAGACCTCTCATTTGGGGCATGGTCTTTGTTCCTTACGGTCTCCTTTTACTGACACTTTCTCTTCCTGGTGCCAAAAGAGATACTCTTGACTTTTTTTTTTTAATTCTCAGCAACTGAAGGATTGGTGTTGTTCCAAAAAATTTGTTTCATTGTGATCTAATCTTGCCTGTTTTCCCCTAAAATTCTTCAAATCTAAATTATCTTTTTTAAAATATAGCTACTTGGCATGTTTGTGAAATAAGTTTAAGTGATGATGAATGTATGCCAAAATAGGGTCAGTTTAGACATAAAATATGTTTGTTTAAATAAACATTTAAATTAGCTCTGGTCTACAGGCTTCTATTCCAAACATAAGTGAATGTACTTAATATTCGTTTAACTTCCTCTGATTCCGAAACCTAAAATAGGACCCTCAACGTCCACGTCATTGCTTTGATTAGTCACACAGTGTCCATGATATTAGTAGGTACGAGTTGTACTGGAGAAAAGGCTGTGCCCTAAGTATACATGGGGTGTATCTGAAAGCACCCAGACATCTGGCTGGGAGCCAGCAGAGTTTACGAGGGATGCCTTAGTCCTCCACATCCTGTCTTCCTGTCTGCACTGTATTCAGACAGTCGGAGCAGGCATACTCAGATGTTGCCCTCCATCAGTACAGCCCTGCAGCATCTATTGGGGCAGGGTGCAGCCTCCGTTACAAAATGGCTGCCCTTGGGATGTGCCAGAACTAGAGAAAAAGTGACCTGCAGAAACTCTGAGGACACCTCAAGAGTCCTACATTTCGGCACAAGGTGACTCTTATGTAAAGTGTTGAGAAGAAGCTTATCCATCATCTTCCAGTCTCTGCTTTGTGTCCATGAAGCCAGGTAAACCATGCCCCTGTGGTCAGCTGTGTGCTTTCATGTAGAGACTTGGATTTTCTATGTACTCTTTGAGGGCTTCTCTGCTTTGGGGGTAAATTGAAAAATGCCATTGCCTCAGTAGGAGTTATTTTCCTTTCTATTTGAGGGCCCTGGTTATGACTTTTTATAGGCTCAAAAGATATCCTCAAGGGATAATAAAGGGCATTACTTTAGGATAACACTTATTAATATAAGAGGCATCATACCAAAGAGGTTGGATTTCTGTGAAAACATTTAAAGCCTTAATACGTGTGAATTCGTGTACGTGCTTTTAATACAATTCAACAGATATTGAGCAGCAACTGTGTATATATAGGACACTGCATTAAACGTGCAATTCATTATAACTGCCTCCTCATTAAACATTGGACTGCATCTCAGCACTGTGGTCTTCTTTTTTCTCATATGCTTACTCTTGACTCCATTTTCAGATTTCCAGAGGCCTAACAGGTTTAGTGGAAAATTTTTTTGAGAGTTCTAATTTTTAGTAATAGAAAATGTCTTATGCTTTCCTATCTTTGCTTCCTTAAAGACATGGAGATTTAAATATAAAACCAGGCCAGGCTCGGTGGCTAAGCCTGTAATCCCAGCACTTTGGGAGGCCGAGGTGAGTGGATTGCCTGAGCCCGTGGGTTCGAGACCCGCACAGGCAACTTGGTGAGACCTCATCTCTTCAATAAATCAAAAATTAGCCTGGCGTGGTAGCGCACGCCTGTAGTTCCAGCTACTTGGAAGGCTGAGGCGGAAGGATCGCTGGAGCCCAGCAGGTCGAGGCTGTGGTGACCGGGAGCGTGCCACTGCACATCTATCTGGGCGACAGAGTGAGACTCCAACTCAAAGAAAAAAAAGTATAAAACCAAGAATAATGGAGATTAAATTGCTGTTTTTTACAAGGACATTTTGACATTTTAATCAGAGACATTTTATTCTGCAAGGCCATTTTGTTGAAATCAATGCCCCAGGATGTGATAGCCCCAGCTCCCTTCCGTGTGAGAGCGAGGAGGTCAGCTCACCCATGCCTGCCACTCCCCATGCCTGTGTATATTCACCTGGCTGCCTACTTTCCATGTTATACTGAAGTGTTGCATGCCTTGTTTTCAAGCAGATTTAAATACATATATTCATATTTACCACTTTTTGCTGGTAATGTTTCCTGGATACAAAGATTAAAAACCTGGTTTTGGGGGGGGGTTTTCCTCTTGCCTTCTGGTATCTCTTTCAGCAAAAACCAGGTGGTACTTTTATAGGTTTTATATGTGATTAGAAAACACATTCATTTCAGCAAGGCCAAATGCCGCAGCACTCTGTGGTTTATACCTTGTTCCTTTGTGTCCTTGAATGCTTCATTTTTCATTTCTGAAAAGAATGTCTTCTGACATTTTGCAATTAAGATAGACAGATCTATAGATCTGAGTATTTTGAGGTATGACATTTTAACTACTTGGCTTTAGGAGATTTTCACTGGAAATAGTCTCTTTCCAGTAATGAAGCCTGTATGTGTAGTATTTTCTCATTGGGACAGGAAAAATGTACCAAAATTCCTTCACATTTAATCAAAATAAAGAGTTACTCAAGTGTATTTTAAATATGATGTAGACTAAGTTCAGACCTTAAATGCCTATAAACCCTTTTATATTTAATGAATTATTTTGTAGTATTTGCATAATTCTGTAAGTTTTTAAAGTGTAGATAAAGCAAATGTTCTCACATATTATAATGCTCAGTTTACCCATTAGTTCAACAGTAATTAACTTGTTGAAGCTTAGAGCTTCAAAAATAAATGAGATTATTTGTTCAAAATGCCATCAGGTCTTCCTGGAATGACATTTAAATTATATAATGTAAATCCATTTGACCTGTGAGTCCTTGTCATTATTTAGTGACATTTCTTACAGAACAAATTGTTTGCAGGTTGGGCAGCCTGCTATGGAGCTTGGCAGAGAGCTATAAAAACAAATTATCCTTTCATTTTATACATCATTTGTTCAAACATTTGTAAAAATTGCTTTGTTTTTCTGTAATAGAGAAGTGTCATTCAATGGTTAAAAGCACATAGCTATTTTAGATACAGACCGCAGACTGTATCAGGCAGAAAGTGTCTGTGAAGGAAGAGTGCCCAGCATTGTATCTGTTACTGTGCACGTCTTAAGGACAAAGAATTCCTTCTCCCTTTGCCTGCTAAGTTTACCACAGAAAATATAAAATACATGAATATGGGTCTTTTTAAAGTTTAGAAAATGTATGATTGTTTGTTTCTCGTTTGGTTCCATTTTGCTGGCTGCTTTTACTTTCCCATTTGCTGTACTGGTACAGTTAAATATTTAAAGTAACAGTGATATGTCCCAGATTTACCATGGAGCTAGCATATAAAACCAGGTCAAACACCATGGAGTAAATAAACATCTTCCCTACTGTCCCTGGAAGTCAATATTTCTCAAATTAGTGTTATTTTTAATGTATTTTATAGGCATTAAGATGCTGTATTTTATTACTTTAAAATAAAACCAAGCCGGGCTTGGTGGCTCAGCTTGTAATCCCGCGCCTTGGGAGGCCGAGGTGAGTGGATTGCCTGAGCCCGCGGGTTCGAGACCCGCCCAGGCAACTTGGCGAGACCTCATCTCTACAATAAATCAAAAAACTACCCAGGCATGGTAGCGCGCGCCTGTAGTTCCAGCTACTTGGACGGCTGAGGCGGAAGGATCGCCAGAGCCCAGCATGTTGAGGCTGCGGTGGCCGGGAGCGGCCACTGCACTCCAGTCTGGGTGACAGTGAGACTCCAACTCAAAAAAAATAAATAAATAAAATAAAACCAAATAGCGTCAACAATCCAAAGGACTGTTGCTCTCACAGTTTCAACAGATTGCATTTCTTTTCAACTTTCGGACTTTTTGCTAGTAAGGCCAAACTTTAAGACATTTAAGGCCGGGCTCGGTGGCTCAGCCTATAATCCCACGCCTTGGGAGGCTGAGGTGAGTGGATTGCCTGAGCCCGCGGGTTCGAGACCCGCCTGGGCAACTTGGCGAGACCTCATCTCTACGATAATCAAAAATTAGCCGGGCGTGGTAGTGTGCGCCTATAGTTCCAGCTACTTGGAAGGCTGAGGCGGAAGACTCGCCGGAGCCCAGCAGGTCGAGGCTGCGGTGGCCGGGAGCGGCCACTGCACTCCAGTCTGGGCGACAGAATGAGACTCCAACTCAAAAAAAAAAGTCATTTACAATGTAATGAGCTTTACTCCTCCCCACCCCACTCCAGTTTTTCTAAGCAGTCATGTGACATATCACCTTGTTCTGCCTGGTGATTGCTCTGATGCTGGGGGCCACATCTGCCAGGGGCCAGGGGAGGGGAGCCTTAGAGCACACTGAGGAGAGAGCATCCTGAGAGAATGATGTGTCTCATTTTCAGCCTAGCTAAAGGCCTGCGGTAAGCATTTGTGAATACCTAACGATTATAGTACTGGTTTATTTAGAAGTGCTCGCCTGTAATGGGAACTGAGCCTAACTCTGTTAACTAGTAAACTTCTTGAAGACAGGCTATCAAATCATGTTTGCCAGCCTGGCACATAGTAGGTCCTCAGTAATATCTTTCTTTCTTTCTTTCTTTCTTTCTTTTTTTCTTTTTTTTTTTTTTAAGTCTCACTCTGTTGACCATGCTGACGTACCATGGCACAATCATGGCTCACCATAGCCTCGATCTCCTGGGCTCAGGCAATCCTTCTGCCTCAGCCTCCCAAAGTAACTGGGATAGGGACTTACAGGTGCATGCCACCACACCCAACTAATTTTTGTATTTTTTGTAGAAACAAGGTCTCACTATGTTGCCCAGGCTGGACTTGAACTCCTGGGCTCAAGCAATCCTACCACCTTGGCCTTCCAAAGTGCTAGAATTATAGGCATGAGCCACCATACCTGGCCAGTAATATTTTTTGAATAAAGAATAACTTTGTAACTCCCTAGAGAGCACTTCAGGACTTATGACATTTAAACCTTTGTGACTTCTGTAATTCAGTGAAGCATTATGATTATAGTCCAGGAAACAGGCTGAAACTTGATTCTTAGCTGTGAATAGATAACAAGGTCCATCATCTACCTCTGCCATAATTATAAAATGCACACTATAGACACCTTCTTGGTACTGATTCCTATTACACATCCAAAGCAGTGATGCTGAGACAGTCTTGTGATCTGAATGAATGTTGTAAGCTCAGCTGCTGAATTTGTCTTTTAGTAGAAGGACCAGCTTGGCACTCTTCAGGCAGTAGGACTGTGCAAACCAAGATTGTTCACCCCCTGTTAGCGCTCGCCTCTACCCATGCTCTGCCAGGCATGGAAACCAGACTTATTTTCTTTCTGCATTCTGAATCTAACTGGTTGAGAGGCCCCAAAGACAGCCACTTTTTGGCACTGATATGTGATGTTATTGTGACGTTTATTGCAGTGGAAGGGCTTATGCCAGTTGGGAATATACAAAAGGAAAGAAGACTGTCTTAGAAAAATGATGACACGTTCTATAATATTTGTTCATATTTATTTTCCTTGGAAATTATAGTATGCTATAAATGAGGGAGCACAGTGTACAAGGCCCAGAATGAATATCTAGTATGAATAAGTATTAATTGAATTAAACTGAATTTCAGTAAAACTTTTCATTAAGAAATTCTGTACACCTTCACATGCTTCCACTTAAACCCTCCTTTTCCTCTTGCCACATGGGACAAATGTCAGAGATTTTCTGTAAGTTGTTGGCAGAGGGGAAGGAGCAAACATCTATTTGTTCTTGTGTTCCTGGGTCTGATTGTCAGAATGATGACAGCCTATCACGTACAGCCAAGATCATGCAAAACTTTTTTCTGTTGGAACCCACATTCTAGACTCTGGCAAGAGCGAGGGAAGATGCAGATTATGTGTCATGCCTTGTACGCTCATTGGAATTCCATTCACTTTTTTCTCTCACTTAAGATAGCTTATTGGAATGTGAGTGGATGAGAGTGTCATTGTTAGAAAATCTTGAATTTTTCAAAAGTAAATTATCTGTAAATGTCACAGCTCGAATTGTAGGCTGTCTTGCTCTAGCCATCCAAAGGCCTTTGTTGGATGGCTTTCATGCTGAAGTCTTAGCACTGAGTTGGAATACATAAAACGTCCTGGTGAGATATATGAATCATATTGGATAAGATGAGGCTTCTCTTAGAAACCTCAGCACCAGAGTAAGTTGCATGGCCTGCCCTCCAAAACCATTGAGGAGAACAGCCTGCTGTAGCTTTTTTTGCAGAAGATGTTGAATTTTAATGATTTCAAATAAACTTCCTAAAACTCCTCATTTTAGCTCAGTCCAGCATGCATAGACTTCTCTTGCTTAACACAAGAAGGATAGTATCTTGCAGTATTCCTAGTGGGCATCTTTAAGAAATTCTGCCTTGGGGAGAACTGGAAGAATTGTTGTGGGTTCCACAATAAAGTAATACCTCCTCAGTTTGCAAATGACTCGAGTTTCCAAAACCGAGAAGAAAATTAAATCAACTGCTATGATTCTTCTCTCCCCCGCCCCAAAGTACAGATGGTGAAGGGAAAATATTTTTACCATATTCTAGGGATCTTTCCTTGGTCTTCAGTCACTGCCCCTCGCACCACACTGGGAAACAGAGAATCATAGCTTGGTGGCAGTTGGAAAGTATGGATATCTGACATTAGTATGCCCCATTCCTTAAGGTGCCTATAATTCTTCATAATCAGGACTAAAGAAAAGGAATGTATAACACTATTGCATATTCCCTTATTGAGTAGTAAGATATTTGCTGTTTCAAAATCTTCTTTCCATGTTCTTTTGTTTTTATTGTTTTTCATAAATGTAATTTATAGTAGTATATGTGATTTTTTTTTTCTTGTTTTAAACAAACACCCTTGGAATTGACTCATGATCACCTGAAGTTTCTAGCTGGATTATTTATATTGTACTCTAGGTAACCCTTTAGTTAGTTAAGTTTAATATGGAAAGCAGTGGAATCCTTTTGAGTTATTTTGTTAGAATCTGCCCCTCAGAAACAATAGCAAGAGAACTGTGGATTTTAGCCTAGAAGACTTAGGCTCAGGAGTTGCCTGCCTCTTACATTTATTTTTAAAGTAAACCCATCAAAACAGTAAGAAGCTTTCTAACCATTATACTAGTGAACAGCCAAAAAACAACTTCAAAAAGTTTATGTAAAATAGTTGAGTACAAATCAAAACCCAAGCAATCTCCTGGTTTGTTTCCCTAGCTCTTAACACTTTCTAACATAGATGGGTAGTTCTAATATTGTCGTCTTTGTTGTCTGTGAGGAAATCTCAGCAGTGGGGTTAATTCAGACTCTAAAATCTTTTAGCTCTAACACTCCAAGAAAAGCCGTGTTTGCTGGAAGCATGCAGTTGCTGGCGGGAGTCAAGCTGTGCACAGGAAGGACCTTAACCAACCACCCGCACTATGAAGACAGTAGCCTGAGGGAGCGAACCAAAGCGGTGAGGGCCTGTCTTGCCTTTTTCCACCTGTTGTGAGCCGGCCGCGCGCGGGGTTTCCCTGTTTGGTAATAACGGGGCTTAGTGCTGCACCCCCAGCTCGTCGTTCAGGAGGGGAGATCAGAACTGAAGTGCACAAGGCTTGTGGGCGCCTGGTTCTGGACTTCAGCCTGCCCCCATCCACGAAGGGCATGTGGTCAAGCCGCATGGTCTTCTCAGAGGAACAGCTGGGGAGATACACGCCTTGGCGTGCACAGAGAGCCTTTGGGACGAAGCCCTTGGAACTTTTGAGCTGGGGCGTGGAAGGAAGAGGAGTTGAGGCTTGCGGGCCACTTCCCTTTTCCCCCTTCCTCCCACCCCCTCACTGGCCGCATTTTCCACGGACTGTTGATTATGTGTGGTGGTTGTGCTTTTTAAATAAGTAATATAGCCACATAGTTCGACATTCAGAGCATACAAAGGGAAATAAAAGCTGCATTCCAGGAGGCAAGTGATTTTACCAGTTTTTTGTGTATTCTTTCCATAGGTATTTTATGCATATACAAATATACTAGGCATGCCCACAAATGTATATACAATTTAAGAGCTGTTAAGAGATGTTCACCATAATCAGAAGTGTCTGGACACTTACAGTAACCACTTCGAACGCCTCTTGTAATTGCGGAAGTCAAACATCACTTGCGTTCATCTTCTGTATTGGTATATATTGAGTATTATGATTTTAATGCAGTTTTTCCTTTCTTAATATATATGTACTTTTTTTGGCATCCTCTGTATAGATAACCCATATATTCATATTTCTTCTTTTCTACAAAAGAAGTAGCAATCTACACCTCACGATTTTGGCACTTGTATATTTTGGAGCTCATTCTGTGTCAATATATTAGTAGTTTCTTATTATTTTTAAAGCTGCTTAATATTTTATGTGGATTTAGCATGTTTTATTCAGCTATTTTGACAGTCTTCCAGTCTTTTGCAGTTATGTAAACAGTGCTCTAAATAAATGTGTATATACATTACTCTTTACAGGTGCCATATATGAGGAGGGACTCGGAAAAACCCGGATTGATCTTTTGGAGGGTGGGCCCCTTGCAGTACAGGTTTCTCCTGCTAGATTCGTGTTCCAGGAACTCATCAGCATCAGTGTACTAGCTAGCATTGGGAGAGGCTGCATTCAGCTTCCGTGAATTTTTGCTTTTGGAGGTTCAGCACATTTGCCCATTTCATGATGGGTGATTTATGAGTGCCCGTGCTCACACCGCACTGAGTGTTCAACAGTTTTTGACCAAAAATGGCATACCTCCTGTGCCCTCCTACCCTTCCTATTCTCTCAGTCTCGGCCCCAGTGACTTTGTTACCCCAGATGAAGAAAGTCTTCAGTGAAGTGTTTTACAGATGTCGAAGAGGTGAAACAAAAAATGATAGAAGCATGAAAAGGCAGCACAATTGATAGGTTCAGAAACTGTTTTGAGCAGTGGAGAAAGCATCTCAAGGTGTATTGCATTAAACAGAGAGTACTTTGAAAGTGAAAAGTTTAGCCGGGCTCGGTGGCTCAGCCTGTAATCCCGCGCTTTGGGAGGCTGAGGTGAGTGGATTGCCTGAGCCCGCAGGTTTGAGACCCGCCTGGGCAACTTGGCGAGACCTCATCTCTACAATAAATCAAA
>CAUYQG010102786.1:0-11512 GCA_963574415.1 Tarsius wallacei
AACCGCAGTCTGTGAGAAACGGGAGCAATGAGTTTCCAAAGTTAACCATGCCTGTTGTGGTTTCAGAGCCTCATGCTTAGATCATCAGAGTTCTTTCTGGCTAAATATGCCAAATGGTAAAGGGGGAGGGAATGGTGTCAATGGCTACTAAACACATCCTAGTGGTCTCGGAGTCCACAGCCCTCCCTGATCCCTAACGCTCAGTGGGCCTCCGTGGCCAGCTCCCAACATTTTTTGATCAAATCAACTTTCATAGCCTGTGCATGAGTCAGACAAACTGCCAAACGCCAGCTTAGGGTCTTTAGAGCTACCAGAGCTTCATTGTTACCTGGTTACTAGATAATAACTCACAACTGCTCCCTCCCTGGTTCTGAGCCTCGACTCTCTGGTATTTTATAGCTCTTTTATATTAATACTTTTTTCAAATTACTTCACGTGATATACCACATACAAAACTGTACTAAAAGGTAGAAGCATGTGCAAAAAAGATAGACATGAAGAAAAGGCAATATTAACTTCAGAAAAAATAAAAAGAAAAGGGGGAAATAATTATAGTATACTACCATGTTCAGCTGGGAATAACATTTACAAAGGAATAGCAATGTAAAGAGGAGTATTCATCTACCAAAAAATTGTTAGACAACCAAATTTGAAAAATGGGAGAGAGGAAGCCAAAGGAATAACAGTGTTTAAAAGACAATTCCACATCATCCATAATAAGAAAGCAGATAATATCTAAAACTGACATCAGAATATACCAGAAAACATTTGTGTATACTTGCATAGCCAGGGTGCATCAGGAATCCTCAATCCATAAACATTTTTTAAGGTAGTTATCAACTAATAGTATCCCAAGTGCCTGAAAAATACAATGCAATACTTCTCCGGAGCTGGGTACATTAATCTCAGTGCTTAGAGAGCCTTATAAATAGTTTAAAAGACTATAAACCACAGCAGTGAAAGAAAATAACAAGTTAAATAACAAAATGGAAGAAAAATGGAAACAAAAAAGGGCAGAAACAGACTCGCAAGGAGTTCAAGTAAACATGATTTATAAACATAATTACAGTGTTTTTCCCTTATTGAAAAAATAAAGGACAACTTGAAAACAGCTGCAGATAACAGGAAACCATAAAAATTGCATTGTAATATAAGAAAGAACCAAATATAACATCTAGAAAACATAAAAATAACAATCATAATTGAAAACTCGCCTGGGCATGGTGGCTCATGCCTGTAATCCCAGCACTTTGGGAGGCAAAGGTGGGTGGCTTGCTTGAGCCCAGGAGTTCAAGACTAGCCCGGGCAACATAGCAAGATTCTGACTCTATTTAAAAAGTAAAATAAAAAATAATTAAAAATTCAAGGAAGAACCAAAATTTCATTCAAACATTCATTCCTCTGATGACTCTCACTTGAGCTGACCAACTTGGAAAGTTGAACTCTTCTTTAATGTACAAATTCTACCCACTATGGTTATATGTTATATAATTCACATAACTACCCTATGAAGTAGACGTAAGACATTTTTACAGCAAGCAAACAGTTTCAGTTATCAATTACTTGTACTAGAACATACAGTAAGTGGTAGAATCAAATGTCTCTGTGTAGACAACTTGGTACAGAGAATAGTTTTAAAAGTCAACAACCAGCTGGGCTCGGTGGCTCAGCCTGTAATCCCAGCGCTTTGGGAGGCTGAGGTGAGTGGATTGCCTGAGCCCGCAGGTTCGAGACCCGCCTGGGCAACTTGGCGAAATTAGCCGGGTGTGGTAGCGCGCACCTGTAGTTCCAGCTACTTGGAAGGCTGAAGCGGAAGGATCGCCGGAGCCCAGTAGGTCGAGGCTGCAGTGGCCGAGGGCGGCCACTGCACTCCAGTCTGGGCACAGAGTGAGACTCCAACTCAAAAAAATAAAAATAAAAATAAAAAGTCAACAACCAATCTCCAAGTTGATATCAAATACACACACACACTGTATTAGTTTCCTATAGCTGCCACTACAAATCTGGTGTCTTCAGAATTTATTCTCTCACAGTTTTGAAGGCCAGAAGTCCAAAATCAGTATCACTGGGCCAAAATCAAGATCAAGGTGTTGACAGGGCCATACTCCTTTCAGAGGGCTCTATGGGATAATGTATTCCTTCCTTCCTCTAGCTTCTGGTGGCTATGTCAACCTTAAATTAAAGTATACAGAAATAAATTTCCAAGCAAAAATGTTTGTTTGGGTATAATATATAAGAATTAGAAGTAGATACATATATAAATATTAGAAGACTAAGTATGTCCAAAGAACAAGGGAAAGTATGAGTTTTTGGGGAAAAGAGAAAGGTTACATAAGTCATTTTGAAAGAAAATTTACTGATGCCAGCCAGCAATGTCATTCAGGAGCCGATGAACTCTGGTGTGTGGTGGTGGTTACTAGATAAGACATCATCTTTTTTTACCACATGAAAAGATAATTTTATTTTTATTATTAATTTTAATAGACACATAGCCGGGGGTAGTGGCTCATACCTGTAATCCCAGCACTTTGGGAGGTGGAGGCGAGAAGACTGTCTGAGTCCAGGGATTCGAGACCAGCCTGGACAACTCGGCGAGATCTCTTCTCTACAGTAAATAAATAAAAAAAAAAATAGCTGAGTGTGGTGGCATGTACCTGTGGTTCCAGCGACTTGGAAGGCTGAGATGGAGGAATCGCCTGAGCCCAGCAGGTCAAGACTGCAGTGGCCGTGAGCGTGCCACTCCACTATATAGCCTGAGTGAGAGTGAGACTCTGACTCAAAAAAAGAAAAAATAGACACATAATTGTACATATCGTGGGGTGCAGAATGATGTTTCAATACAACGTATAATGATCAGATCAGGATAATTAGCATATCCTTCATCTCAAACATTTATTATTTCTTTGTTTTGGGTTTTTTTGTGTTTTATTTTGTTTTGTTTTGTTTTTTGAGCCAGGGTCTCACTCTGTTGCCCAGGCTGGAGTGCAATGACCCGATCACAGCTCATCACAACCTCCAGCTCTTCACTCAAGCAATCCTCTTGCATCAGCCTCCCAAGTAGCTGGGAATACAGGTGCATGCCAACACACCTGGTTAATTCTGTTTTACTTTTTTTTTAGAGACGGGTTTTCGCTATGTTGCCCAGGCTGGTCTCCAACTCCTGGTCTCAAGAGATCCTCCCACCTCAGCCTCCCAAAGTGCTGGGATTACAGGACATAAGCCACCACACCCAGACTATCATTTCTTTGTATTGAAAGCATTCAATATCCTCTCTTCCAGCTGTTTGAAACAATATATTATTGTCAACTATAGTCATCCTGTAGTGCTATTAGAGCACTAGAACTTATTCTTCATATCTATAATTTTGTATCCTTTATCAAATCTCTCCCTTTCTCTCCCTTCCCCCTCCATTTCCGTCTCTAGTAGCTCTGTTCCACCTTTTACCTCTTTTTACCTCCACTTATTACCTGAGATAGTAGTAAATTAGCTTCTACATATGAGTGATAACGTGGTGTTTCACTGAACATATTGTCCCCCAGTTTCATCCATGTTGCCACGAATGACAGGATTTTATTTTTTATGGCTGAATAGTATTCCATTGTGTGTGCATACTACATTTTCGTTACCTATTTACCTGTCGTTGGACACTTGGGTTCATCCCGTATATTGGCTATTGTGAACAGTGCCACGATATACATGAAGGAGCAAATATCACTTTGACATACTGATTTCCTGTGGATAAATGCCCAATAGAGGGACTGCTAGATCCTATGGTAGTAGTATTTGTAGTTTTTTTAGGAACCTCCATACTTTTCTCCATAGTGGCTGTACTAGTTTACATTCTCACCAACATTTATTATTTTTTGTGTTTTTGATAATAGCTATGTTAACGAGTGAGATGATATCTCATCATGGTTTTGATTTACACTTTCCTGATGACTGGTAATGTTGAGCATTCTTTCATATATTTGTTGGTCATTTGTACATCATCTTGTGGGAAATGTCTGTATAGATCATTTGCCCATTTTAAAATGGGATTGTTTGGTTTTTTGCTGTTGAACTGTCTGAGTTCCTTGTGTATTCTGGATGTTGTCCCCTGTTGGGTTAGTATTTGGCCAATGTTTTCTCCCATTCTGTAGGTTGTCTTTTCATTCTGTTGTTTCCTTTGCAGAAACTTTTTAGTTTGATATAATCCTTAGTTTGTTTATTTTTGCTTTTGTTGCCTGTGCTTTTGAGGTCTTACTCCTAAAACCTTTTCTCACACCAGTGACCTGAAGCATTTCTCCTGTTTTATTTTACCAGTTTTATAGTTTTAGGCCTTACATTTAGGTCTTCAATCTATTTGAGTTGATTTTTGTGTAAAGTGAGGCATGGATATCCAATCTCATTTTTCTGCATAGGTAAGACTTAATCTTAAAGCTACAGTTAGGTCTTTGGGTTTTTGTATTGAATTTTGCAAAAGCAATTCCTAGAACAGGGACCTGGGTGCCTTTCTCCATGGTCTCCTACTCCATTTTATAATTGAAGATGACTCCATTTTGCATAATCAACTCTCAAATTCCCCCTTTTTAATCAAGATCTTTCTCAGAAAGCATCACTGATCAACCATTCTTGAATTCAGGTTTCTTGGTGCCAGAAAATAACCTGTCCCAGTTGGTCTGGTCCCACATCGGAGGGAATAATAGGAGTCAGTGTCAGGGATCTGGGCCACATTTGAGCTACAAAGAGGTCAGGAGGAAAGCCCCCTCAGGGTAGACGTATCCAGAGTTTAGCATCAAGTTTTATTTTATAAATTTCACAGGGATTAGCAATCCTCTTGAAGGATCAACATTATCCCATTGGGAGATTTACAAAGATTAAACAGAACAGTGCTTAAAGAGTGCAATGATGTACAAAATAATTAACAATAAATTCAGTTTGAATAATAGCTGTAAATCATGTACCTAGTCTTGAAGGTAACCAGCTGAATAGATCTTAAAGTCTAGGTGTGCTAGGTGAAAATTGTTGGAGAGCCTGTAACTTGCTCTCTTATCTTGTATAATTGTGTTTCCACTTAACCAGAGGAATTTATCCATGTACAGCATGTAGTATTAGCAATGGCATAGACACCTTCTTGATCAACCAATAGATGATCTAGAGCAATTTTATTATTTAGTACCCCGTGACTGGATTAATTGAATTGGAAGAACCTAGAAGCGTTCAGAGTCTAGTTTACAGGTAGATAACAAAAACTCAAAAACAATGAACAGGTCTATCATTTAATAGCAGATGTACTATAACTTTTTGCTAGAAAAACAATTTTTTCTTCTTTATTTTTTCACAGTCATCCCCCAATTTTACCAATGGTAATCAAAATGGGACTAATTGGTTTGTAAAATAAGTTTAGCTATATCAAATTTGGTCTGAATATTTATACAATTGTAGCAAGAATGGTGAATGACCACATTTAAATCTCAGATTCAAAACCTCTTAAAGCTAAGAAGCCAAAACAAGACAGACTTTAGACTTTGTCTTTAGATAATTTATATATGACATCCAGTCAAAATCTTGGAAATAAAACCAATGTTTGTAGTTGT
This sequence comes from Tarsius wallacei, assembly GCA_963574415.1. Lineage (NCBI taxonomy): Eukaryota > Metazoa > Chordata > Mammalia > Primates > Tarsiidae > Tarsius > Tarsius wallacei. The sequence goes on from CAUYQG010102786.1 coordinate 5,577, forward strand.
ATCCTGTCCTAAAGAGAACAGATTCTTAAAGAACACATGCAAACAACAATATTGCAAAAAGATAAGACTATTCACAAATAGTTTTTTTTTAAATTCTAGAGGCATCAAGTAAAGAGAGAAAGTACATATTTCAAATTTTGGTCACAAAAGTATATTTTACCAAATTGCTATAGGCTATATAGATAGCTTAAGATAAAACTTTTTCTTAAATCTCAAAAACAAAACATTAAAATAAAAAAATCAACAGAATTTTAAAAATTATAAATGCCCATAATTTTTATCAGTTCATTCAGTCTCATGTAATTCTTATTTTGCTTAATCTTGGTTAGAAATTTCACAAATTCAAACCGGGCTCCGTGGCTCAGCCACCAAGCCCGGCTGCCATGCTGTTTCTTAAATGTAGAAGATAAAATTTTTGTATGAAAGACATTCTCCCTATGCTAGCAAACATACTGAACGTAACTTTTTGGCTGAGGAAATGGATTCTGTGTTTTATCAAGATAATTTCTTGTGCTTTGTGCTGTCTCATTAGGTCTTTGATTACTTAGGTAAAATGAACCTTAAAGGAGTTAAGATTTTTTTCTAGATTTATGTAAATTTCTGTATTTGCTTCTAAAGACTTTTAATTATCACTCTAGTTAAATGGATGGCTATTATTTCACAGTGGCCAGTGATCCTATTTTAGTTGTTTTCAACTTTTTAATATTTTGACAAACTTCCTCTAAATCAAATTCTAAATTGTCTTTTTTTTAACCTCACTCATCTTGTAAAAGAGATATATTAAACTAATTAGACTTACTTATATGCTAAATTATATAGAAACATTGTCAAAATAAGCAATGTTTAACCTTCTTTAAGTTATATTTATAGATGTATTATTAATCTGTGTTCCAAAAATTATATAAAATTCTTAGTGTAATGCTATTGGTCATAATTTTAATTATTATGTTATAATGTTGTATGCAACAAAAATAATCAAATTTCATTGTCATTTGCTGGTTATGATGAACTCTCATTAGATTTTTGACCATGGTCTTTCTAAGTTTTTGTTATACACAGTTATTGTTTTGATTCTTCTCTAAAAGTATTTGCAATCAGCTACACTCTAAAATTGCTTTTTTATAAAAAAAAATGAAAAGGCGAGGGAAAAAAACCTTTGACAAGAACTCTTGAATATAGATTGCTGATAACTTTAAGATCATACCCTTGGACTGAGTAAGAATTTCCAAAACTCTAATGAAAAAAATAAATGAATTTGTGAAATTCCTTTTTTTTTAAAGTCAGAATCTCACTCTGTTGTCCAGACTGGAGTGCAGAGGCACGATCATGGCCACTGTAGCCTCAACCTGCTGGGCTCAGGTGATCCTTCTTCTTCAGCCTCCCAGGTAGCTGGGACTACAGGCGCATACCACCATGCCTGGCTACTTTTTTTATTTATCGTAGGGACGAGGTCTTGCCATGTTGCCCAGGCTGGTCTCGAACTCCTGGACTCAGGCAATCCTCTCACCTCTGCCTCCCGAAGTGCTGGGATTACAGGGGTGAGCCACCATGCCCAACCCTGATATCTATTTTTTAAACAAGGGAGAGGAGAAAAGAGAAGGGAAGAGGTTATGTACTTATTTAGAATCATAATTATTTGGAGACCAGTTATTTTGCACCAAGTGACCCTTTTGAATATTTTCAGAGCTGACTCAGTGAAACTTTGCTCATGGATCCTGTTTTTTTATTTACAATTTTGATATCGTCTTCATCATGGACTTCTTTCTGGCACTGAGTTTCATGTATCACCGGTTGAATGTCACACATTCCAAATACTCCACAATCTGAAGCTTTTTTGAGCGCTGACATGACATTCTAAGGAAATGCTCATGGGAGCATTTCAGATTTTCAGACAGGGGTTGCTCACCTGGTATGATGCAAATATCCCAAAACCTGAACATTTCTGAAATTCAAAACACTTCTGGTCTGAAGCATTTTGGATAAGGGATAGCCCACCGGTGCCTCAGTTAACGCTTAACAACTTGAGTAAACACTGCTCCCATTTCACAGATGAGACACAAAGATGAGTGATTTGCCCAAAGCCTCATGGCTAGAAAGTGGCAGAGAAAAAATATTATTTATCTTGATTATGAGTTTTTCTGTGTCTGCCTAGTTCCAGCTACCTGGGAGGTTGAGATGAAAGGCTCTTCTGAGCCCAGTAGGTTGAGGCTGCTGTAGCTGTGAGCGTGCCACTGCACTCTAGACTGGGCGTCAGAGTGAGACCCCGACTCAGAATAAAAAATAAAAAGTTGGCTGGGCTCGGTGGCTCAGCCTGTAATCCCAGCACTTTGGGAGGCTGAGACGAGTGGATTGCCTGAGCCCACGGGTTTGAGACCCACCCAGACAACTTGGCGAGAACTTGTCTCTACGATAAATCAAAAATGAGCCGGGATCGGTGACTCAGCCTGTAATCCCTTGCTTGGGGAGGCTAGGGTGAGTGGATAGCCTGAGCCCGCGGGTTTGAGACCTGCCTGGGCAACTTGGCGAGACCTCATCTCTACAATAAATCAAAAAATTAGTCGGGCATGGTAGCGCACGCCTGTAGTTCCAGCTACTTGGAAGGCTGAGGTGGAAGGATCACCGGAGCCCAGCAGATCGAGGATGCGGAGCCCAGCAGATCGAGGATGCGGTGGCCGGGAGCGGCCACTGCACTCCAGTCTGGGCGACAGAGTGACACTCCAACTCAAAAAAAAAAAAAAAAAATGAACCAGGTGTGGCAGTGCATGCCTGTAGTTCCGGCTACTTGGAAGGCGGAGGGGGAAGGATCGCTGGAGCCCAGCAGGCCAAGGCTGCGGTGGCTGGGAACATGCCACTGCGCTACAGTCTGGGCGACAGAGTGAGACTCCGACTCAAAAAAAATAAAATAAAATAAAAAGTTTATCAGAGACGTCATGTCATTTTATCCTATACAATTTAGTACTCATGCACCTTTACAAAGTTCATTTAGGAAAACCCTACCCAATGCCATTATCACACCCAACAAAACAATGATTCCGTGATGTCACCTGATACCCGGTCCATATTCCAGTGGCCCCCACCATCTCAAAAATGTCTGCTTCACCCTTGATTTGATGGAATCAGGATGCAAACAAGGCCTGCCCACTGCAAGTGGTGTCATAGGAGACTCCTCTCCGTAAGAACGCATCACAGGCGACCTGAATTTATTTTATTGATTTATTTATGTATTTTTATTTTCTTTACTTTTTTTTTTCCGACTTGAATTTCTAACATCTTCAGCGTCCCTGGCCCCCAAGCACAGAGCACAAACAAATAAACACAATCCCAACCGATTTTTCAAACATGTTTATCCAAGAGAGAGTGGCAGGCCAGAGGCCCTCAAGAAGTCGAAGGGGCGGTTAAGAGTCATGTGGGGGAGCCTGTCCCCTCGCAGCGTGGCGCGGCCTCCCGGGCTGGGCCCGACTGTGTCCAGGTGCTGAGCTGCAAGCCTTCCAGCCGTTGTTGATCGCCTCCCTGCGGATTAATCCCCTGTCAGTTAGGCCAGAGATGCTCTCAGGGAGACAGGCCTGCGTAGCATCTTATGTGTCAAGGCCCCCTTTGATACACTTTATCCGCGCTTATCCCTTCAGACGCACCATGACTCCTTGGCTGGTCCTGGCCCCCGGGCTTTAGAACCTCTGCACCGCAACTGACACCCCTCCTATGGAGGGAGGCGGTGGGTGGGGGGGGGATTTTTCTTTTTTGGACAGAAATCATTGTTGATCTGATAAGATGTTTTTTCAGGGACTCAAATGCCAAACTGGGAGCGCTGTGAGTCAGGGATATGGTCGCAGTTACAGGAACTAAGCAGCTTTGTCTATTCATTTTGATTACAAGGATGCCCCTTGGTCTTGTCAAAACTTTGGACCTCATTTTGTTTATTTATTTATTTTTTGGTTGGGGGCAGGGTGGTTCAAGAGGAGAGATGCATGAATAGAGTTTCAGACGCCTGTGGGAGTTAACAAACCGTCACATATTTAAATGTCCATGCTAAACCATCATAAGTCTTCTGGAAAAAGATACACAGGTTACTGTGTTTTGTACAATAAATATAAATGTAGTAGTGTTAGTTAATTAAACCAATGTGCTTGGCCGAATGTTTTTTTAGTGGCTACTGCTGCTTTTTTTTTTTTATAATAGTTTTAACACAATTATCTTACAATTTTAAAATCGAATTAAAAGAAATTTTTTTGAGGCAGTTTTGCTCTTTCGCCTAGGCTGGAATGTAGTGGCATGATCACAGCTCACTGTGACTTTGAGGGCTATGTGTTTTAATTAATTATACAACAGTGCATGAATCCAATTTGTTTTGCAAAAGCATTCACACTTCAGAGACAAAGCTACAGACCTTGATCACCACCCTTAAGTTCACCCCCAGTGCCCTCAAGGGGGAGCTGTTGCTGTCAAGTTGCCTTATACAAATCACAGGCCTGTATTTCTATGCATATATATTCTTTTTTTTTTTTTGAGTTGGAGTCTTACTCTCAGTGGCATGCTCACAGCCACCCCAGCCTCGACCTGCTGGACTCAGGCTATCCTTCTGCCTCAGCCTCCCAAGTAACTGGAGCTACACAATTGCACCACAATGCCGGTTGATTTTTTTGATTTATTGTAGAGATGAGGCCTCTCCAAGTTGCCTAGGCTGGTCTTGGACCCCGAGCTCAAGGCAATCCTCTCACTTCCGCCTCCCAAAGTGCTGGGATTATAGGTGTGAGCCACTGCAGCCAGCCCCTATGCATACATATTCTTATATATGTTTTAGACTTAATCTAGAAATTCTCCCTGGAGTTGGCATATGCATGCTTTATCACTGTTGCCTGCTGAAGACAACAGTGGTGCATTCTCAGGGGTTATTGTCAAAAAGCGCTAATATACCAATTTATTGACGCTTACTGTATAAAATCTAGCCAGCTGCACACATCTTCATGGTAGGTGTCCCCAGAAGAACCACTTTTGTTTCCTTCATTAGATACAATCCACTATGATACTAAACATCAATATGTTAGGAGACAATGTAGAAAAAGACAATTGTCTCTCATCTCCAACCTTAAATCTTAGATTTAAAATTGACTGTCAAGGTTGAACAAGAATGCTGGGCATGGTGGCTCACGACTGTAATCCCAGCACTTTGGGAGGTAGAGGCGAGAGGATTGCCTGAGCTCAGGGGTTCGAGTCCAGCCTGGGCAACTTGTCGAGACCTCATCTCTACAATAAATGAATTAAAAAAAAAAAAAAACAGTCAGGCATGATGGTGAGCACCTGTAGTTCCAGCTACTTGGAAGGCTGAGGCGGAAGGATTGTCTGAGCCAAATAGGTCGAAGCTGCAGTGGCTGTGAGCATGTCGCTGCACTCCAGTCTGAGCGGCGGAGTGAGACGCCAACTCAAAAAAAAAAAAAAGTTGAATGAGAATGGATTTCCCTAAAGCAGAGAGCCTTATTCACCTCACTTCTGCCTCTCTCGCTAATCACATTTTGCATTATTTTGCTGCTTATTCCCTCTTCTCCCATTGAGTAAACATGTTGAAGAGAAGATGGAACCAGAATAAGATAATTTTTAACCAATGTTATGAGTTTCCTAATAAAAAATAGATATAATTTAACACGATTTTTTCCATTTTTTAAATCTTAATTTTACAGACAAGAGAATAACATCATTTTTGTCTGATGTACTCTTTGAAATTTTCCCAAGCTAAAGTTTTTTTTCCCTGACCCTACATAGATTCTGCTGCTTTTTTTTTTTTTTTGAGTTGGAGTCTCACTCCGTTGCCCAGACTGGAGTGCAGGCTCCCGGTCACCGCAGCCTCGACCTGCTGGGCTCCGGCGATCCTTCCGCCTCAGCCTTCCCAGTAGCTGGAACTACAGGCGCGCGCTACCACGCCCGGCTGATTTTTTGATTTATTG
>CAUYQG010102793.1:0-25697 GCA_963574415.1 Tarsius wallacei
CTTCGCCCTGGGAAAACCACCTTCGTGATCATGGTATCTCCCCGCCTTTTAAAAAACTTTTTAATAATAATAATTCTGAGGGATAAGAGAATATTTCATTGTGGTTTTAATTTGTGCTCCTGTGATGACTAGTGGTATTGACAAAAATGCAGGGAAAAAGAAATTCTCACACCGTTTTGGTGGGAATGTAAATTAGTACAACCTCTATGGGAAACAGTATGAAGATTTCTCAAAGCACTAAACATAGAACTACCATATGATCCAGCGATCCCACTACTGGGTGTCTTCCGAAAGGAAAGGAAATCAACATGTCAAAAAGATACTTGCACTCATATGTTTGTTGCAGCATTCTTCACAACGGGAAAGATACAGAATCAACCTAAGTGTCCATCAGTGGATGACCGGATAAAGCATACATGGCACATATACACCATGGACTACTCTACAGTCACAAAAAATAAATTTAGGTCTTTTGCAACACGGATGGAACTGGAAGGTTGTCATCGTAAGCAAAGCAAGCCAGACACTGAAAGACAAACACTGCTTGTTCTCACTCCCAAGTGGGAACTAAACCATTGTGTGCTCATGGCCATAGAGAGGAGGATGACCGATATTAGAAACTCCACAGGGTGAGGGGGACAGGGAAAGTAGATGACCGGAAATGACATCACGGGTACAACATGTGTGATTTGAGTGAGAGAAGCCCGGGCTTGGTCACTACCCAGACTATGTATACAACAAGATTGCAAAGAAACAATATACATTACTGCAAATAGAAATAATAAATACATAAGTGCAATGCTAAGCAGGGAGGAGAGACGGAGAGGGTAGGATATGGTTGGTCTCCAGAACTCTTCTCAGCTGGGCCTGGCGCTTCTGCCCCGGTGGTAACCAGAGCCCTGGGGCCAGTAGGCCTGCACCACGCCCCTCGTGGTCCCACTCAACTTCATTGCATGGAAAATCCACTTCTCGCTTCCTTAGACAAAGGCTCTGCTGGTCCCTGCTCGGGAAGGTTGGCCCTGACCGTGCTATTTAAAACGGTGCCTTAGCTCACCGGCTCATGCCTGTCATCCCAGCACTTTGGGAGGCTGAGGCGAGAGGATTGTCTGAGCCCAGGGGTTCGAGACCAGCCTGGGCAACTAGGTGAGCCCTCGTCTCTACAATATATCAACAAGTTAGCCAGGCACGGTGACTCAGGCCTGTCATCTCAGCACTTTGGGGGGCCGAGGTGAGAGAGGCGAGTCCAACAGTTCAAGACTAGCCTGAGCAACATAGCGAGACTTTTTCTCTACAAGAATTTTTTTTTTTAAATGCTTTTTAAAAAAATCCTGCTTGGCAAAGAAACAATGACAAAAATAAAAATAAAATTTTTAAATTGATGCTTTACAAAGGGGGAGGGGTAGGCCAGGTATGGCGGCTCATGCCTGTCATCCTAGAGCTTTGGGAGGCCGAGGCGAGAGGATTGCCTAGAGTTCCAGACCAGCCTGGGCAACTTGGTGAGACCTCATCTCTACAATATGTCAAAAAATTAGCTGGGCATGGTAGCACATGCCTGTAGATCCAGGTCCTTGGAAGGCTGAGGCAGAAGGATCTCCAGAGCCCAGAAGGTCAATGCTGGGGTGGCTGTGAGCGAGCCACTGCACTCCAGCCAGGGTGACAGAGTGAGACTCTGACTCAAAAAAAAAAAAAAAGGCACTGTCACCTGCCAGGATGCCCAATGCCTCTTAACCTGGCTCTTCTTTTTTCCTCCTCCCAGCACTTCCACCTCCTCACTTTTTTATTTTGAGCATCTTATTCTGACTCATCCAGGTCTTTTATTGTGTTTGTTTGTCACCTGTTTCCCTACAGAAGGTGAACCCCACCAGGCAGGGTCCTTTGTTGGCCAGCCCAGCGATGAGTCTTTGTCACCTAGAACAGCACCTGGCCCATGGAAAGTATTTGACACGTATTTGCTGAGTGGCTATCTGAGGCTTCTGCCTCTGAATTCCCTGGGCAGACACTGTCTGAGGGGTGATTCCCGGCTTAGGCAGATCTCACATTTGTCCAAATTCCCTCACCTTACCATCACAAAAAACAGGCCATGGGTCACTTGTAGCAGGCCCAAAATTTGCTCATCAGCCACTAGACCTCCACGGAGAAAAGCACACTGTCCAGAACAATCGACCATTTGACAGTAGATCAAAACCCATTACTGCAAATAGATTTGGAACAGAAATCTGTGTGACAGAAATGTCTAAATCTAGCCAGTGGCCCATTTATTTTAAATTAGGTTCTTATCCACCAAATCCTATTACAGCAAAGTGATTTAAAGAGATTCCTTGCCTTCCCTTTAATGTGACTTAACCTGGGTATTAGGAAGATTTCAATTAAGCATTTTGATGAGGAATCTACATTTTCTGGACCACAAGAGTCATTTGGAACAATGACACTAAAAAAAAAAAGAAACCTCTGCTATTATCAAACTCTCAATGGTGTTTGTCTTTTCCTAAGCTGTTTTTAGAAGTGGCAAAGACAAGGCTTGAGTTTTTTGCTTCCTCAATTTTTACCTGTAGGTACCTCCAAAAGGCAAAAACACACATTTTAAAAGGCTTAAAGATTTATTTAAAACACTAATCCACATTTTTTTTCACAGCACTTGAAACTCGCCACTGCCCCTCACTTTAGGTGATGTATTAGACGGAATGAACATCAGCGAATCAGTGACATGCCATTTCAGAACTGTGGGTCACATTTTTTCTCTTCTTATCGAAATTCTATTTCGACCAGAGTCTCATTTTTTCATGTTCAGTCATTGTAATTTGTACAGCTGATTTGAGCCACAAAGGTATAGAGATGACATCTTCTGAGACAAAAAAATAGGCAGCATGCTGGAACAGTTTTGGAAATCAGACACAGATGGATTGGAATCCTGGCCCTATGCCCCTTCCCCGCTGAACTTGGCTTGGGCTGGTCTCTAACTGTTCAGGGACTCAGTCTCTTCATCCATAAAATGAGCCTGTTAACACCTCCTTTGCATAGCACCATGGGTAACCTTCCAAGGCAAGCTCTGCCGTGCAGAGGCAATAAGTATGACTTGTTGTAATAAATATACATTATGGCATATGGTGCCATAAATCATAACTATAGTCACAAGCGCTGGTTTGTCTGATTTGGCCATTTATTTATTTAGCAGTTTCATAAAGGTACAAAGACTGAATCTATCCGATTAAGTTTAATTAATTGCTCTTACTGAAAAACATTATATGGAGTAAGAGTCATCCTGAGACATCCAGCTCATACAGTCACCATGTTTAAAGGTCCTGATTCTCGCCTGGGAGCCTGGAAGTAATCTCAGCACTTTAGAAGGTTCAGACATTATTACTGGTCATTGTTTAAGCAAAGGGACATATGCTCCAGTCTTTTTTTTTTTTTTAGTTGGAGTCTCACTCTGTTGCCCAGACTGGAGTGCAGTGGCTGCTCCCGGCCACCGCAGCCTCGACCTGCTGGGCTCTGGCGATCCTTCCGCCTCGGCCTTCCAAGTAGCTGGAACTACAGGTGCGCGCTACCACGCCCGGCCAATTTTTTTAAAATTTTATTTTATTGTAGAGATGAGGTCTCGCCAAGTTGCCCAGGCAGGTCTTGAACCCGCAGGCTCAGGTAATCCATTCACCTTGGCCTCCCAAAGTGCAGGATTACAGGCTGAGCCACCGAGCCTGGCATGCTCCATTTCTTAACTGTTATGAGTTGAATTGTGTCCGTCAAAAAGATGTTGAAGTCCTGACCCTGTGTATGTACCTGTGAATGTGACTTTATCGGTTTGTTTTGTTGTTATTATTGTTTAGAGTCAGGGTCTCACTGTGTTGTCCAGGCTGGAAGGCAGTGGCACAATCATGGTTCACTGCAGCCTGGACCTCCAGGAGGTCCTTCCACTTCAGCCTCCCGAGTAGATACAGGTGACTGCAACCACATCTGGTTTATTATTATTACTCTTTTTTTTAGAGATGATGTTTTGCTATGTTGCCTAGACTGCTCTGAAACTCTTGAGCTCAAGTGATCCTCTCTCCTTGACCTCCCAAAGTGCTGGGATTACAGGTGTGAGCCGCTGCACCCAGCAACCTTATTTGGAAATAGAGTCTTTGCAGGCGATCAGGTTAAGATGAGGTTATTTTTATTTTTATTCTTTTTTGAGTTGGAGTCTCACTGTTGCCCAGACTGGAGTACAGTGGCACGCTCCTGGCCACTGCAGCCTTGACCTGCTGGGCTCTGGCGATCCTTCCACCTCAGCCTTTCAAGTAACCGGAACAACAGGTGCGCACTACCACGCCCAGCTAATTTTTGATGTAGTGTAGAGACAAGGTCTTGCCAAGTTGCCCGGGTGGGTCTCGAACCCGCGGGCTCAGGCAATCCACTCACCTCAGCCTCCCAAAGTGCTGGGATTACAGACTGAGCCACCGATCCCAGCCTAAAATGAGGTTATTAATCCAGGATGGCTGCGTCCTAATAACAAGGGGCAGTTTGGACACACATGCACACACGGGGACAACACCATGTGAAGATGAAGACAGAGACCTGGGTGATGGCCCCTCACCAAGGACTGCCATAGACTGCCCCAAACACCAGGGGCAAAGACAGAAGCTGGGGCCAGATCCTCCTCACGGCCTTCAGAAGGAAGCAACCTGCTGACACCTCGACCTTGGACTTCCAGCCTTCAGCGCTGTGAGGCGTGAAATGCCTGCGACTAAGGCTTCCCGGCTTGTACTTTGTCACAACAGCCCTGGAACACTGAGGCGCTCACCCTAGTCCCTCACGGCTGTCTGGCAGGGGGCGGAGGGGGGGGCGGGCAGTGTAGCCCTAGGGGCTCAACTCCTAAATCCAAAATATCAGTGAACTCTGGAATGTTTACAGGGGGACCCCGAGAAAAGGAACTAACTACCTTTTGGAGGCCGGGTTCCTTGTAGCCCAGGCTTCCCCCACTAGGTGAGTGTTCTAGGAACCCATCAGTGTCCGTGTACCAGCTGGCATTGTGGTGAGAGACTGCGTTCAGCTTCCGTGAATTATTTTTGGAGATTCTTTCAGTGCATTTGACCATTTCATGATGGGTGATTTACGAGCGCACCTGCCCACACCGCACTGAGTGTTCAGCACATTTTAAACAAAGAACAACATGACCCTGTGCCTCACCCTCCGTATCCACCCAATCTCACTCTGAGCGACTTGTTTTGGTTTCTCCAGATGAAAAATGTCCTGAAAAGGAAACATTTTGCCGACGGACGTGGAAGAGGTGGAACAAAAAACGGCAGAAGCATGAACAGGCAAGTTCAGAAGCTGTTCTGCTGAGTAGTGGAAAAAGCATCTCCATAGGTGTGTTGCATCCAACAGAGAGGACTTTGAAGGTGACTGAAGTTTAAACCTGTAAAAATAAATGCACGATTTTTTATAAATAAATTCCGGTTTGGGGGAGCGCCCCCTCATAGCACTTAGCAGTCTGATCGTGCCTTGTGCCTGGCCTCAGGGTGGCTGGAGGTAGCAGCAGAGGGCGGAGGGGTATGGAGGAGAGGGCAGGGAGGTGGGGGTGAGGGGAGACGAGAGTGGGCCGAAGGCCGGCTAGCTTTTGCCAAGTTGCAAGCAGGGGTGGCGGTCCACAGGTATGAGGCTCTTTCCCCGTCTCACTCCAGGCAGAAACGCCCTGCCCTTGCCAGCGTAGAGGTTTCTTTTCTGGGTGAAATTCCCTGGTCTCTTTCAGCAGCGCTGTCCTGGGCACTCGCCATGCATGGAGCCGGCAGGACTGGACATTTTCTGATGAGTCCGTGAGTGCGTGAGAGGCCAAGGACATGCCTGGAACCACCGTAGGTTCTATAAACACGGGACATTCAGGCTACACTCTTTATTTTTAAATATTTTTTCAATAATAAATTAAGACTGGGTGTAGTGGCTCACAGTTGTCATGTCAGTGCTTTGGGAGACTGAGGCAGGAGGACTGCTTGAGCCCAGGAGTTTGAGACCAGCCTGGGCAACATAGTGAGACCTTGTCTCTACCAAAAATTAAAAAAATTAGCCGGGTGTGGTGGTATGTGCCTGTAGTCCCAGCTACTTGGGAGGCTGAGGTGGAAGGATCGCCTGAGCCCAGAAAGTCAGGGCTACGGTGAACTGTGATCATTGTGATCGTGCCACTGCACTCTAGCCTGGGCGACAGAGTGAGACCTAGACTCAAAATAATAATAATAAGAAAAACAAGTGAGCCTTAGCTTATTGTAACGTTTTTACTTTGCAATCTTTTTTTAAACTATGTGACTCTTCTGCAATAACACAGCTTACAACACAACGCATTGCCCAGCTGTGCAAACGAAATAGAAAGGTATTTTCTTTCTTTCTGCCATGTTGCACTGCAACATGACAATGCCGCCATGTCACGAGGCAAGGGGAATCTCCACTCCATTGTTGTCTCACGGTACTGCCATGGTGTACGTGGTCCGCTGTGACCAGAATGTCGTGATCCAGCCCGTGGATGTACTGCGTGAAAACACACCACAGTGGTTACTGTCTACGGGCCTTTCTCAAAGAGACACAGAGAAGCCCAGAAAGAACTGAGTGCCTCCTTCCACCCCCCAACCTCCCCTACCCCCCGCATGTCGTGGTCCTGACATGAGCGGGGCGGGCGTGGCTGGAACTCACGTTGCTCAGATGCTCAGGCCTCCCCCCTCTCTCACCCAGGCAACCCCCAAGGGGGGCCCGTCCCCCCCTGCTTGGTCAAGGTGGACCCCAGATATATTGGGAGCACAACAGGACCTGGGACCGGGGCATCGCTCTCACTTCAAGCAAGTAACCCAGGGCCATGCCGCCCCTCACGTTCACGTTTGGTTTCTCAGAACAGAGTCCCACGGCCCTGCCGAGGCTCAAAGACACCGGGGATGTGCAGAAGAGTGTCATTTTGGGCCAGCAGTGAGCAGTTTCTACCGCGGGGATTAGGACCACAGTCACCACCGCATGGGCAGCCAACCCGCTGCCAAGCACTTGTGTGATGACCCAGGGAGGACCATGTTCACCACAAGGAGACTGGGACAGAGGGGCCACGAGAGTGTGTCACGCTCACCATTGATCACCGCCACTAGCCATCAGATGTGCTTCCTTGGGGCTCCACAGATCGTGTGGATCTGCTCCAGTCAGAGAGTTTCGGCACCCGCATCTTCACTTGGGCAGAGGAAGATTGAGGGACAGACCACGGCTCGCCCCTGTACACAGGCCAGCACCTCCTGGTCCCTCCTCACCCCTCTAAAGGACCAGGGGAGACGGTGTGGTCTGGCATCGGGGCATTTTGCTGTGGTTTCATCAGTGAGCCAAGATGGACATGTGTGCTGGTGGGTGCCTTACCCATGGCACGAGAGGTCAGGAGGCAGCTACAGTCTCTGAGGATGAAGTTGAGAGCAAGATGCCCCTTTGCTGAGACAATCCCCTCACCCCCCAAAGACTACAAGAGGGTGGGCGTTTTGCACGGATATGGAGAGGAGAGGAAATTTGTTAACTGTGTAACCATTCAGTAAATGTTGGCCAGTTGGGTGTGGTGGCTCATGCCTGTAATCCCAGCACTTTGAGAGGCCAAGGTGGGAGGCTCACTTGAGTCCAGGAGTTCGAGACCAGCCTGCGCAACACAGCGAGACTCAGTTTCTATAGAAATTAGCTAGGTATGGTGGTCCACACCTGTAGTCCCAGCTACTTGGAAGGCTGAGGGGGGAGGATTGCTTGAGCCCAGAAGTTCAAGACCAGCCTGGGCAACATAGTGAGAACCTCATTCCTACAAAAAAAATTTTTGAAAATTAGCCAAGCATGGTGGCAACACCTGTAGTCCTGGCTACTCAGGAGGCTGAGATGGGAGGATTACTTGTGCCCAAGAGTTCAAGACTGTGGTGAGCTATGATCACACCACTGCACTCCAGCCTGGGCGACAGAGCGAGTCCCTGACTCAAAACAAACAAAAAATATTTTCTGATGTCAAAGATAGCATGCTTGCATGAGGTCCTCATCTTAACAGAACAAGAGCTTACAGCCACATACCTTCAGGATGCCTCTGCAGACTCCCATTCATCGCTGAAGCTGGAGCTTGGTTTCAGAGGCATTTCTCCAAATGGCATGGATTTTGCTAACTGTGCATAGCTCTGTGCATCATATTATCCAGAAAACATGCTTCCTAGGCTTTTTTCTCCGAACTCTAAGCCGGTTGTTGCCACCAGGCTTTGGGGAAGGGCCGGCCTTCTGGTTGAACGGCGGTGGCTGGGCAGCATTCTTGGGTCCAGACAGTACCTGAGACTCACAGCCCTTCCCAAACCATGAGCCCTCTTATTCCATTCTGCACTCCCACGGCAGGTAGCAACTTTTTACTTTTTTCCGCTTCTGCTTTTTCTTCCAAGCGGTGTTTGTCAAGTAGCAGAGTCCTTTCAAGTCAATTCACCCCAATAAGTGGTCCAACTCTCCATCCGCTAGGCTCAATTTCTGCAGAAGCAGAAGTCTCTGTAACTCCTGACTAGGGTGGTCTTATATAAGAATCTCAAACCCTTAAAGGATCGCGAATCCCCCAACTAGGGGCCCCAGGAGGGTGGAGACTAAGGCGGAGAGGAAGAATTAGGGGCAGGACTCTCACTCTTCCTCCTTCCTGGCACTTCCTGATCCCCAGGGTGAGGGCTGGACCTGTGCTCTATTGTTTTATTTTTTGTTTTTTTGAGTTGAGGTCTCACTCTGTCACCCAGGCTGGAGTGTGACGACATGATCATGGCTCACTGTAGCCTCCACCTCCTGGGCCCAGGAGACCCTTCCGCCTCAGCCTCCCAAGTCACTGAGACCACAGGTGCGTACCACCACGCCTGGCTAATTTTTGTATCTTTGTAGAGATGAGGTCTCGTGATGTTGCCCAAGCTGGTCTCAAACTCCTGGGCTCAAGCAATCCTCCCACCTTGGCCTCCCAAAGTGCTGGGATAACAGGCATGAGGAGGCACTGCGCCTGGCCAGATCCATGCTTTATTAAAATAATGGACAATCATGCAGGCCAGGAGCATGGCTGTCTGAGGAGCTCGGCCTCCACCCAACCAGGCACGCACAAAGAAGAAATCATTTTGAAAGTGCCGGTACCTACCAGGATTTAGGAGGCGTCCTCTTCCCCGATGCATCAATGCTTCATCTGGATCTCTGGTGAGCTATAGGGGTGAGCCCAAGCAAAGTAGCAACTCACAGAATGTGTGTGTCCTTCTGCGGTCCTCCCCTCGTGGCCATGTCCTTAATCTCTGGTGTCCTCACAGCCGCTCTGGAGAGTGGTCATAGGAGCTGCATCACTGAGCGCTTGCTGTGTGCCAAGTACACACATTCTCATGCGCTGGCCCTCCACAACTCCTGAGAGCTGGGTTCTATGACCGGCCCCACCTTGCAGGTGAGGCTCAGAGAGGCTGGGGTTCTTGAACCCACACCGTGGCGGGTTGGGGAATCTGTGCTGGGAGCCTGGACCCATGGCGTAGGGCCAGCTGCTAGATCTCCACAGTCCCTCGGCTCCGTGGCCTTTAGAGACTTCAAATGGGCAGGACCCAGGAGCACGGGCATTCAGGCCTGTCTGTCCGGCTTCTGTCTGGCTTCAGCGGTCTGCTGTTTCGGGGACTCTGGGACTGCCAGGTGACCTTCTTTGCCGGAGGCCATGGTGGCTGTGTTTCTCCACTGCAGTTACTCAGCAATCAGCCTTCTTCTAAGGTCATGCTCAAGACGCGAAACCTTTAATTTCCAGCAAGTTGACATTTTGCCATTTTGTAGTCCCCGAGCCTCCTGCAACTTTTAAAAGAGTAATTTCAGATATCCACTCCCACAGCTCCAAGAACAACTCATTTCCATCTTGGGACATTGCCCAGAATTCAGGAAAACGCACAGGACCCTTCTGGCCCGGTGCCTCATCCCGCATAGTCTAAGGCTCTGCCGACCGGCATCGCCTGCTGGGCAAGAGGCAGGAGGTCTCCGTGTTCCAGGTGAAACTCTCCACTGGATGTTTTGTGCTGAGAAAGCAAAAGGCCCGGCTGGCTGAGGTGTCTCTCTGTTCATCGGAGGTGTTCGGGTCGTAGGAACAGAGGAACGTTCCTTTGAGCCACAAAGTCTTATCACCATTTAAGAAACAGCAGTACATAGCCGGGCGTGGTAGCGCATGCCTGTAGTTCCAGCTACTTGGAAGGCTGAGGCGGAAGGATCGCTGGAGCCCAGCAGGTCTAGGCTGCGGTGGCCAGGAGCGGCCACTGCACTCCAGTCTCAGACTCAAAAAAAAAAAAGAAAAAGAAAAAGAAACAGCAGTACAAACCCACCCAGTCTAACGGTCGTAAGTGTGGCTGAGTAGACCACAAGGAAGTCCCATGAGCCTGGGAAAAAGAGCATTTGATTATCTGCACCAAGAATGGCTTCGGAAGACGAATGTTAGGGAAGGGTCGACAGTGGCCATGAGTGACCCAAAGTATTTATAAAGCGGAGACAACGGATGAAGAGGTGGAGGGTATTTTCAGCTACTTAGTCTGAAATGAACAAAATCCCAGCATTCCCCTGGAGACTTGTTCATGACAGGATGACTATTGATTAAAGACTGTCTCAAAAGAATGTCAACAGGGCGACTGGGCTGAACATTTATTTCCCCTAGTTCCTGAGATTCTGTATCTTTACTATTGTTGCTTTGTTAAAAAAAATCGGCTAAAGTTTAGGGTTGTGAACAGCTAGCAGTACAGATAAGATGTTTAGAATTAAATTTAATGATGGCAATCTGTTCTGTTAAGCATTAGTGATGTGATCTTTAAAAAAAAACACGCATGAATGCCCATGATCCAAAGTCAGTGATGCGTCTATTGCTTGTTTCTATACAAGTCTATTTCACTAGAGACTATTCTAGTGAAAAGTAAGGATTATTTTGTTTTGTTTTGTTTTTGAATTGCAGTCTCATTTTGTGGCCCAGACTGGAGTGCAGTGGCATACTCACAGCCACCACAGTCACGATCTGCTGGGCTCAGGCAATCCTCCCACCTCAACCTTCCAAGTAGCTGGAACCACAGGTGTATGTCACCACGCCTGGCTGATTTGTAAATTTATTGTAGAAAAAAAAAGTCTTGCCAAGTTACCCAGGATGGTCTCGAACCCCCGGGCTCAGGCAATCCTCTTGCCTCCACCTCCCAAAGTACTGGGATTACAGGAGTGAGCCACAACACCTGGCAGGATATATATCTATATATTTTTATGTACATATCTATATCTATATATATTTGTTTATGGCAAAGTGAGGCACATTATTGACAAATTTGATTCTGTCTCACTCTTTCTCTCTCTGTCCTTTTTTTTTTTGTAAAGATGAGGTCTGGCTATGTTGCACAGGCTGTTCTCAAACTCCTAAGCTCAATAATCCTCCCACTTTGGGGTGCTGGGGTTACAGGCAGGAGCCACTACACCCGGCCCACTTTAGATATTTCATAAAATTGTCAGCAAAGTGGTTGGCCATCTCAATGCCCTTGATAGAAGGGGTGGGAGGAGACAGGAGCTGAGGGTCAGGGCGATGACTGCGTACTGAGAAGTAGTGAGGCATGGAGAACTTTACAACAGACAGATGAGCCAGAAGCTTAGTTTCTGGCCTGTCCCTGTCTGCGGCTGTCACCACATCCTGCAGCCACAGAGAGCAGAGCCGTGCCTCGCCTGCCCCGCTCGCGGATGGGCCACAGGGTGTGGGAAATAAACTCTTACATGCTGCGCGACTCTCTTGTCCTCTGTGGTTTTCGATCTCTCTGAAAAGCACCGTGAGGCAGTGCTCAGGCTCATCCCTCTAGAGCGACCCCTCGCCCAGGACTAAAGAAATCAGCCGTCTTGGCATGTGCCTTCAGGTGACCTGCTTCCTGCGAGTCTGATGTCCAGGCCATCAGAGGTGCTTAAAATCAGGGACCAGAGAAGCAAGCAGGTCTTCGGGCAAGATGGCGCTGGGGACACGCCCTCCAGCCCCCTACCTCCGTGCAGCCAGGGCAGCGTGCTGTGCTATTTTGATCAGATGCTTGTGGAAACAACTTTTCCAGTCAAACTTGGGCAGGCTCAGTGCCTGGCTTTCTCGGTGCCAGGCGGCCATGTGCAGTCAGGGCCCCTGAGAGGCTGCGCCCCCTAGTCCCTTGGTCCTGCGTGTCCCAGGACCTCCGATGGCCAAAACTAAGTGGGGGGTGTTTCTGTTTATTTTAATAGTACATTTCATGGCCCCTCTTACATTTTATATTCACAAAAACATCGCAAGGAAGATAATTGTCTGCTCATTTCACAGACAATAAAACGAACATGTCAAAAGCACAGGACACTTGCCCAAGGCTGATCAGCTGGGAAGAAGCAAGACCGGGACTCGGCCAGGTGAGTCAGCCTCTGGGGTCCAAGGCCTCCCTGACTCCCTCCTCCTGTGTTGGCTTTTCTCCCCCACCCCCACTGCCTGAGCAAGGGACCAAACCCAACGTGGGTTGGGGGACACCAGGATGGACACCGCCAGGTAGAGGCCACCTAGACCCAACACAGGCTGGGGGATTCCAAGACAGAACACCACCAGGTGGAGACCTGAGCTGCTGCTGTTCAAGCTCCTCCACAAACCGGGAGGCCCAGCATGCAGGGGAGAAGCATCAGGTCTTGGCCCCACGCCAGCATTCCAATCCCACCTCCACCATGACCGATGGGTGTCTACTGCCAGCCTCAGTGTGTTACATGTGGCATTAGGCAGGCAGGAGATCTCTCGGTCCGTGGACCAAGCCTCGTCTAAATCTCCTGCCTCACTTGCTGCCTTTCTCCAAAGTCTACACTCCAGCTCTGTCTGGGGGCTGAGCCCTCTTCTGTGTCCAGGCCGGTCATCCAACGACCCCGCCCCTTTCTCCAGGTCCTGCCAGGCCTGAAGCCTTCCTGGCAGCATCCTGCCTCCAGCCGACTCTGCCTCCGCCTTCAGTCTGGGGTCAGGACCAGGACTGCCCTGGCCGGGTCTTGGGATCCGGATGTGCAGGCCCCTCCCTGGAGCCTGCCAGCCTGTTCCCTGCAGTACTGACTCCCTCCCTGGTCCAGCAAGGAATCACCAGCCCCAGAGGAGTCATTTCAGAGGTGGCTCTGGGGCATTGCTGGGCTTCCCCAGGCATTAGAAGGGCCCAAATTCACCTGGGATTTGCACTCATTCCCCTCCAGCCTGGATCGCCACTCTCCTCCAGCATGGTGAGGGCAGCGAGGGGGTCTCCAGAGAAAGCGATGAATCTGCCACTCTCTTCCCCTTCCACCACCAGTCACCCAGCGTCTCCATCTGAACAGACAGTGTGTGTTTTCTGAAGGTTGTTGGTGTGGGGGGAGGAGACAGGCAGGGGTTGAGATCCTGCAGTCCTACGGTTGACCCCGCTGGGTAGGCCATGACTTCTGGAGCCAGCTTCCCTCTTGGCTGGATTCTTAAAGATGCTTTCTGGAAAAAGAACCACAATACCATGACCACACTCCCAGGTTTATAATAACTCAACATTATCAAGCGTCACTAAACACTCGGTCTTCAGATTTCTGCTTGCTTCCGAAGCGGTCATTTGTTTACGACTGCTTTGTTCAAGTCAGGAGCCAACATGCGTGCATTACACATTAGTGTGTCTCCCTTTTAACATATATGCACCTTTTTCTTCTTTGTTTTTCTTGTTACTGTTTTCAAAAAGTAGATCATTTTCCCTGTCGAATTTCCACATTCTAGATTTTTCTGATTGCCTTCCCAGGATATCCTCTGTCTCCTGTATTTCCTATAAAATCAGTGTTAGAGTTAGAGGGCTTGATAAGAGTCTCGTTCCATTTTTTGTTCCAGAGGCGGGGTCTCTCTGTGTTGCCCAGGCTGGAGCATGGCAGCTATTTGCAGGTACTTTGGGTCATAACTCCCTGCAGCCTCAGACTCGCTCTGGCCTCAGGTGATCCTCCTGCCTCAGCTTCCCAAAATTTTTATGAGACTGCTTCATGGTTTGTGTAGCATGGTTCCTTTTGTTTGATCTGAGGAGGCACAGGGCGGGGCATTGCTTCCCTGTGGGCAGCACTGAATCTGGTCAGTGTGTTCTGGTCTCGTCCGCTTGCTCTACACTTCATATAATTTCCCATCAAGCTTTTCACCTAATGGTTTAGAAGTCGATGATGATCACTGCCCAGATTCCTTTTTCCATTCAGGACTGCAAGATGGGGATGTGCAAATGCTGTCACCCTTTCTGCATGTGTTCGCTGCAACTCATAAAACAAAAACAAAACAACGTCCCCTTGTCAGCTGTGTGGTGACTCTGAGATGTGGCTGTCATGGGGAAAGCGTGACACGTGCTGGCTTCTGTCTCCCTGACTTTCTTTTCTATTAGCTGTTGCAGAAGATGACGGTTGCGTATCGTTCAGTGTCGTTACGGACCACATGGGTGGTTGCCGTATTGAATCCATTCACCACACAGAGTGGTCCCACGTTTGTCCAGATAACCCTCTTTAGACTGCAGGTGTGTGTAAGCGAGAACGGCACTAGACAGGCAGGGACCACATGCTCATCTAAGTTGGGAAGTTCTTCAGGAATTCAAGGGCGGTGGGCGGGGAGTTCACCAAGCCACAAAAGTGACCAACAGCACAACAGAACCTGAAGGGGGCAAAAAAAGGAAGCAGAGCAGGAAGGACTGTCGGGAGCGTCTGGGAAGAGAGGAGACGTTCCGGGAGCAGTGGCCCCCGCGGAGTGATGGCCGCCCCCGGACCCCTGAGACAGCAAGGGCACATTCAACTGGAGCCAGAGGGGCTGGGGAGCCAGCGAGGCGGCTGAAGCCAGCAGCAGGGAGAAGGGCCAGCCCAGCCAGCAGGGAGGCTGAGCGGCCTCAGAGCCAGAGACAGAGAAGCCACCACCTCCTTACCCGAGGAACGCGGCGCGGCTGCCCACCGACAACCTGCCCTCGTGGCATGCCAGGACGTTCGCTGCCCCTCTGGGGCCATGGTCCTGGGGCTGGCCCGTTACACCGCGGCGGTCTCTCCAGAAGGTGCAGCGCGCACGGGGGCAGTGCGAAGGCTGTGGGCCCAGGAAGAGAGTCCTTGGAAAAGAAATCGTTCAGTCCTATGTGCCCAATCCCGAACTGTGAGCCACATCTTTGCAATGAAATCATCATCATCATCATCATAAACAATAACAGCAAAAAATAATATGCTAATCATTTTTAAAAATCATTCAGTCCTTATAGATCTAATCCTGAATTGTACCCCACATTTAAAATGAAATAATAATAACAATAAATCAGTAGTAGCAATAACAATAACATGTTAGTTATTTTAAAAAAAAGAAATTGTTTAGTCCTTTACCTTTTACTCAAGTCACAGCTCAGAGACACTAGGAAGCTTCTTTGGAGCATGTCTGAGACCTGGCCCAGCCCTACAGAAAACCGCAGCTGGGCAAACATTTTCATATTCTGTCTTGGGCAGATAGGACGATGTACCTAACAATGACAGGAAAGATTTCCACCATTTATTTTAAGGGAAGGTACAGAGCAGAAAGGATCTTAAAGGTCAGATAGTTGTAGTCCTAAATGGAAATATTGAGACAAAATTCTCATTCTGCTAAAAAAAAAAAAATTGACATTTAGAAGGACATGTTCAACAGAGCACCAAGCTCTTTTGCCTCCCGGGCCTAAAAGAACTACTAGCTTTGTGAAAAAGTTCTAGTAACAAGAAAACAAGCATAATTCTCAACCAGTGTGCATTTTTCCGTGGAAGGGGCATTCTCATATTTTGACCTTCTGGTATCCTTTTTTTTTTTTTTTATTAGAAGTGCAATATTCAGACCTCTGAAAAGCAGGAAGCTTGCCAGACAGTGTCTGTGTCCACTTAGAATGCGGTGACTATATGAGCGCTGTGGAAGAATGGTCGTGGCCTTGCATTCAGCCTGTCTTTTCTACTTTTCAGTTCTAAAGAAAGCACCTTTTCCAAAGTTGCTGCCACATTTAATGGTTAAAAACATAACCTTTGAAAGCACATTCACTCTCTTAACAAGGTAAACCCTCCTCAGGAATGCTGAGTATTCAGGCGCTCACAGTCTCCGACACTGCTCCCTGGATGGGTGCTCTCTGGTTCTTTAAGGAAGGGCCAGGAGCGCATCAGTAAATATAGTAAATCTGAAAATAAACCTTTAAACATAGCATGTTATTCGACACGTATGTGGGACAAGGAGCACCACCTCCTTAAATTGTGTGTGTGAGCCGGGCTCGGTGGCTCAGCCTGTAATCCCATGCCTTTGGGAGGCTGAGGTGAGTGGATTGCCTGAGCCCGCGGGTTTGAGACCCACCTGGGCAACTGGTGAGACCTCATCTCTATAATAAATAAAAAATCAGCCAGGCATGGTAGCGCGCGCCTGTAATTCTGGCTACTCGGAAGGCTGAGGCAGAAGGATCGCCGGAGCCCAGCAGGTCGAGGCTGCGGTGGCCGGGAGTGACCACTGCACTCCAGTCTGGGCAACAGAGTGAGACTCCAACTCAATAAATAAATAAATAAGTTGTTTGTGTGTGCGTGTGTGGTCATCTCTAAATGATACCAAAACAATCACTTAAGGGTCATCTATTGTGCTGTTATTGAGAACACCAGTGAAGAATTCTGTAATCAGTCTCTACAAAATTTGGATTTAAGACCCTCTTCCCTCTACAATAGTTTTAAAACACAATCATGATATGCCGTGTAGACTCTGGTGGGCATTCCTGCACTGGGTGTCAGAAGACCAAAGTCACAACCACAAGATACTTCTACCAACAGCAGTAAGATACCAATTCTGAATGTATCGTGGTTCTTATTTTAACAGAAACATAACAACAATAGGATTTATTTCATGGGAATAGAGCGCATTAATAGTCAATACTTTTGAAGTCATTATCACACCTAAATAAGATAGGACTTATTTATATATGAAATATCTTCAATAAGTTAAGATATGTGGACAGAAGATATGAGGACAAAAATAGCTGCGCAGATTTCAGGTGCAAGTGTGAAGACACCTCTTGCTACTGTAGCCACTCTTCCTCTGCAGATCTGAGTTACTCTGTAACTCCCCACGCTGCCCTAACCAAGGAGCTGGCTTTCCCTGGCAGCTGTTCTTGGGAAGGATTGCTACATTCTTGCTACATTCTTTGTCAAAGTAAGAAGGATGTGGAAAACTGGGCTGACCCGATCTAGATAAGAATTATTGATTGTTTTAAGCTTGCCCTTTCGTCATTACTTTTGTGGGATGAAGCAAAATGCGTAGGTGAAGGAAGACAGAGTCGAGCGTGTGTATGTGAGTGTGTGCACGTGTGTGTGTGTGTGTGTATGTGTATGCATGTGTGCATGCTTCTGGAAGGTTGCTTTAAGCCAGAGAAAAGGCTAACCGGACTGGGCACAGTGGCTCAAGCCTGTCATCCCAGCCCTTTGGGAGGCCGAGGTGAGAGGATTGCCTGAGCCCATGGGTTCAAGACCAGCCCGGGCAACTTGGTGAAACCTCATCTTTACATTAAATCAAAAAATTAGCCAGGCGTGGTGCACATGCCTGTAGTACCAGCTATTTGGAAGACCAAGGTGGAAGGATTGCCAGAGTCCAGCAGGTTGAGGCTGTGGGGGCCGGAAGTGTGCCACTGCCCTCTAGCCTAGGTGACAGAGTGAGACTCCTACTCAAAAAATAATAATAATAAAAATAAAAGAAAAAAAAAGAAAAGGCTAACCATTCCTAAGAGTAGCTCCATGTTCGCGGGATCATGAGCTGGTGGTTTTGACCTTCTGCTGTCCAGCTCCAATCATAAAACACTGAAGTTGGACTCTCATCCATTCCAGAGTAAACCTGACTTTCGGATCATGATCAGAAAAGAAGCTCAGTAAACAAACTTTTGAACCATGAAACAAAGAACTCCCTGGCGGTCAGGCAATTCCAGCCTTTGTCTTGGAAAGAGGAAAATCTTCCCATGGAAGCAGGCCCGTGTCAGCAGCTCAGCTCTGTCGCCTCCGTCGCCTCCTCACCTTGGCAGTCGCGTGATGTCCGGCGCGGTCCTGGGTGGCGGAAGCACCTAGAGGACCCTGTCCGGCATCTGCTGGTGGGGAGGTGATGTGGTCATCCTTATTCCTCAGTAGATCCTGAGTGCCATCATGTAGGGATGGACGGCTTGGGGAGGGGAGGGACCAGGGAGAGCATGTGTTTCCGTCGACCTCATAGTGGGGAGAAAGTGTTTTCTGCCAACCAACCTCAGTAGACCCCAGCCTTTGTGTCATCAGTGACCAGTTTTGTGGAAGACGAGTTTTTCCACCCCATGTGTGGGGAGGTGGTTTGGGGGTGATTCAAGCGCATTACATTTACTGGGTGCTTTATTTCCATGATTATTACACTGCAACATATAGTGAAATAATGATACAACTCACCATCAAGCAGCACCGGTGGGAGCCCTGAGCTTGTTTTCCTGCAATGAGATGGACCCATTGGGGGTGATGGAGACGGTGACGCCCACAGTGTGTTGCTTATGTCCAGTCCACTCCGTAATCTCATGTCGGCGGCTGTCACTGCAGAAAACCCTGCTTCACTAAGACAGGATGTTGGAAATGGGAGCAGGTGTCTCAGTGCTGATCTGGCAGGAGGCGGAGCTCAGGTGGTCAGGCCAGCAAAGGGTGAAGCTTCACTTGCCGGCCCCCACAGGGGAAGCCTCACTTGCTGGCTCCCACTCACCTCCTGCTGTGTGGCCCGGTTCCTAACAAGCCACGGGCTGGTACCAGTCCCTGGTTTGGGGTTTGGGGGCCCCTGGTCTACCTCACGGGGAGAGAACGTGTCTTTCTGTCATCCACCTCACAGGAGGAACGTGGAGCTTGGTCCATGGCCCGTTCAAGCTCTGTTGGTGGCAGAGTCACATTTCCTGTCTGTCTGGGCCTGTGGGTTTCTGCCTGGGAATGAGGATTTAGCTGACATGGAGCATAGACATGGGTCCCTCCCTTTGGCCTGGGTGTGTTGCCCCACGGGGACAGCCCCTTTGCCAACCCACTACAGAGCTGCAAGCAGAGCCCTACAGCCAGCATGTGGGAAACACAGAATGGAACGGTCTGCCCTCCCCCCACCCCCTGTGACTTCTGACTTTCTTTAATGAGTGACTACATTTCGTCACAACGTCTTCTTGTTTTGAGGTACTGAGAGGCCAGGGTCTGCGTGATGTGACTGTTCCACATGTGATTTTGCCGTAACCTGCACCAAGACAAGCTTTGAAACCAACACAGCAGTGTGTTAAGTCTAACACCACCTGTGTCTACTAAGGACAACACGTTCCTACGTCCGTCTTGCCTCCAGCTAGGAGGTATGTTTCTTAAGGGAAAAGACTGGGCCCTGCAGTCTTCTGTGTTCATAAAGCGCCTATCACAGCACTGGACACCTTGCGGACCTGTGGATCCTTGATTACAACTTGTTTGCTTAAAGTGTGAGTGGTGGCTGTCTCTATAATTATAATGTTACAAAACATTTATGCTACAGAAGTAAATTCTGGCAGAACAAGATTTAATTGTTAAAAAAAAAAAAGAATAGCTAATGTATGAAGTACTTACTATGTTCCACAAAATGAGTACTATTATTATCCCTATTTTCTTTTCTTTTTGTTATTTATTTATTTATTTATTTTGAGTCAGAGTCTCACTGTCACCCAGGCTGGAGTATAGTGGCATGCTCACAGCCACCACAGTCTCGGCCTGCTGGGCTCAGGCGATCCTTCTGCTTCGGCCTTCCAAGTAGCTGGAACCACAGGCGCCACCATACCCAGCTGATTTTTTTTTTATTGAATGTAGAGTGAGGTCTCACCAAGCTGCCCAGGCTGGTCTCGAACCCCTGGGCTCAGGTAATCCTCTCGCCTCCACCTCCCAAAGGGCTGGGCTGACAGGCGGGAGCCACCGTGCCTGGTTATCCCCATTTTAAAGACAGGAAAACTGAGATTCAACAAAGTTGCTTGAGTTTGCACAATTAGTAAGAGGTGAAATTGGGGACCCAGTGCAGCTGTACTCTGTGCTGCTGACCAAGATACTAATCTTCTTCCATATGTACACATCAAATATGCACCTTTTAGACTGAAGGTTTCATTCCCCAACTTCAAAACTTTAAGTTTTTCCACTTAAAGAAAAAGTGACTGGGCATGGTGGCTCAAGCCTGTAATACCAGCACTTGGGGATGCCGAGGTGAGAGGATTGCCTGAGCCCAGGAGTTCAAGAGCACCCTGGGCAACTTGGTAAGACTTTGTCTCTACAATAAATCAAAAACTAGCCGGGTGTGGTGGCGCGTGCCTGTGGTTCCGGCTACTTTGAAGGCTGAGGTAGAAGGATCGTCAGAGCCCAACAGGTCAAGGCTGCAGTGGCCGAGAGCATGCCACTGCATTCCAGTCTGGGCAACAGAGTGAGACTCCGACTCAAAAAAAGGAAAGAAAAAGTGGGTGATGATGTGCTATGGGAATGGATTTAGTATGGGAAAGGAGGGGGCGGGGCTGTCCACTGCCCCTGAGCCCGTAAACGTATCTGCTCACCCACGAGGCCTGGGGTGTTTTCTGTCTTTGTCACTGATTGTGCTTTCGAGGAAAATATAGTCTTCTCATTAGGGATACCAGAGTGTGCCGAGAAAGATCAGGTTGCCAATTTTCAGAATGATCCGCGTCCCAGTAAATGCCGGTGATTTTTATTAGATTAAGGAGTCGGGCTGTTTACTGATACCCTTGTCAGAATCGAGTCCAATTTCAAAGTTGCAAATAGAGCTGCAAACAAAAAAGCAAGGCAACATTGTGGCGGAGGTTGTTGTGTCCTTTTTGCTGCAGATGTGGACATTTTAGGCCAAGATCTGGTTGGGCAGCAGCAGCCTTGGAAGGGTTGTCAGAGGTGGGGCTGTTCTCTGGGCCCCTTGGCCTTGGCCGGCTTCTGTTCGCTGGCTGGGCAGGGTCTTCCATTCCGGGGACCCCCATCTCCTCCCTGCAAGTCCGTCTCCCAAAGAGCAACTCAGCGTCTGGTTTCCACCGTCGCTCTTGTCTCCTGGCCACTTTTACCTGCCAAGCTGGTTATCAGGTGGTGAAAATGCAATACATCAGTCTCTGGTTATGTCGTGACTGTCACTCATACGTTAGTGTGTGACCCACCACACATGAGTTCTCAAGTGGATTTCACGGAGACTCTGTCTTGACCCAAAGCTTCTCTTTCTAGGAGGGAGCCATGGAATCTCTATAATAGAATATAGAGCACACCACAGTGGTCTGGCTGCCTGGAATATTAGATTCAGAAGCAGGAAAAAAAGTATTGCTCAGAAAAGAGCGCCGTGTGGTGCTTATGTCAAATGCTTGGAATCATTAAAGAGATCAGTGGAAACGTCAGCCAACAGTTTCCCCTCAGAGAAAAGGTGCCAAAGTGAATTTTTTTTTTTTGAGTCAGAGTCTCCCTCTGTCTCCCAGGCTGGAGTGCAGTGGCATAACCATGGCCACCCCAGCATTGACCTGCTGGGCTCCAGCAATCCTTCTTCCTCAGCCTTCCAAGTGGCTGGAGCTACAGGCATGTGCCACCATGCTCAGATAGTTTTTCTTGATTTATTGTAAAAACGAGGTCTCAACAAGTTGCCCGGGCTGGTCTTGAACACCTGGGCTCAGGCAGTCCTCTCACCTCTGCCTCCCAAAGTGCTGGGATGACAGGTGTGAGCCATGGTGCCCAGCCTACAGTGAATCTTTTGAAAAGGTTCTTTTTTCCCCTTTTGTGTCTTGATAAATCTAGAACTTTATTACAATCAGGAACAAGAAACTCTCCTTGGTTTAGTAGCTATAGTTTAATAAATTACGTTTGTTTGTTTTTTGTTTTTTTTGAGTTGGAGTCTCACTCCATCACCCTGACTGGAGTGCAGTGGCATGCTCCCGGCCCAGCCACCACAGTCTCGACCTGCTGGGCTCCCGTGATCCTTCCACCTCAGCCTTCCAAGTAGCTGGAACTACAGGCATATGCTACGACACCCGGCTAATTTTTGATTTATTGTGGAGATGAGGTCTTGCCAAGTTGCCCAGGCAGGTCTCAAACCCACAGGCTCAGACAATCCACTCACCTCAGCCTCCCAAAGAGCTGGGATGACAGGCTGAGTCACCAAGCCCGGCCAATAAATTACATTCATATGAGCCATGCAGGAGCAGTACAAATGGCCAGCCTCCTATTTCAATGAGAAGCTTCCTCTGAACAAGCTGTCAGGACATGTTCAGGGATGCCTGTCATGGGATAACGTGGGGAGAAGGCCGCATGAGTCACTCCCGTGCTGGGAGGCAGAGGCGGGAAGAGTCGCAAACCCGACTGGCAGGCCAGGGTGAGCCAGCACTGGTGCTGGATGGGGTGGGCACTCATTTCTCAGTGAACGCAGGAATTTTCCAAAGACTCTGAAAGTACAGCTGCAAGTGCAAAACTAGACGTGTAGTATACAAGTCGTGAGGGAAATGTGGAGTTTCTCTACAGGTGGTGTGTTCCTCTAGGATTCATGGCTTCCCAACTGAGAGAACCATGGCTCACTTCGTTGGATAAAACCGGAAACCACTGAACATGCCAAGTATCACATGCCAGCGTTAGCCATGGCCTGATTCTCTCAGAAATGCCTGGTCTAGCGTGGAACCATTCTAGATGACCATCCTGACTTTTAAGCATCCACTGACAACCAGGATAACCAGTCACCACCTCTGGGGCTCCGTGGCTCACTTAGTGTTTCTGAGATGCTACTTATCCTGACAACTACGTCATCACCAACACTCTCCTCAGTGCCCAGCATATCCCACGCCTCTGCAGGCCACCATGGATGCGGTGGTGGAAGAGGATTTGAACCGGAAGTGATTTCAGTGCCCAGGGTCCACCCGAGGCCGCGTGAGTCTGGAAGCAGCAGTGAAGGTTCAAAAAGGAAAGCATCCCCTTCTCTCGGGAACAGAGGTGGCAGAACTGGAAAAACAGAGAGTGGCCATGCTTAAAATCCCAATCAACTCAGTATTTGCCAAGACTGGATCAAGCCACCCCTCCTCCACCCCGATGATGGACGTGTATAACCCGAAGAGGATACGGCCAGAAGACGAAGGCAATTGTGGGATGCTGTCTGTGGCTGAGGCCCTCCCTCTCACTTTGTCTGTTCTTAGCCTCGCCTGGCCTACCATGGTGGGCTCCTGAATCCCACTGGTGCCATCCGCCGGTCATCGCCCATCGTGGTCTGTCACCTGCAAAAGGCATGGTGGCTGTCCCCATGACACACATGAGCCCAGCAGATAGAACGCCTTCCCACTGCCCTAAGGTGTTGGCCCAAAGGTGACGTTCTCGCTGCAGGTTGTTTCCAAGTAGATGGGCCTATCTGAGTGTTTCTGGTATTCTGTATTGCGCCCAGGCCACTTTGCATTATGCCCTTCATAGGGCCAGGAAGGGCCAGGTGCAGTGGCCCCGCCCATCATCCCAGCACCTTGGGAGGCCAAGGCAACAGGATGACGGCCCTCAGTCTGTCATCCCAGCACTTTGAGAGGCCGAGGCGAGTGAATTGCCTGAGCCCGCGGGGTTGAGACCCATCCGGGCGACTGGGCCAGACCTCGCCTGGACAATCTGTCAAAAATCAGCTGGGCATGGTAGCACACCTTTCGTTCCGGCTCCTTGGAATGCTGAGGCGGAAGGATCACCGGAGCCCAGCAGGGCGAGGCTGCAGTGGCCGGGAGCGTGCTGCTGCACTCCAGCCTGAGTGATGGAGTGAGACTCCGACTCAAAAAAAAATGACCAGGATGGAACAGAGCAGGCTCTACAGTACAGTGGTTCATCTCTCGGCCCACGTTATTCCACCCCCACCGTGTGTCTTACGATAAAGTTGACTGGTGAAGGACTCGGAAGGCAAGTGGACACGGGCGCTCCCGTGGACATGCCTGCGGACCAACAGGATGGAAGGAGGTGCCCCGAGGTGCTGTTGCTGCTTCCTCTCTCATCTGCCGAGACATTTTCTCGGCACATCAGAAAACATTGATTTTGGCGAACTTCGATTCTCAATTTTCCATAAACCATAAAAACCTTAATGACTTCTCCAAAGCTCAAGTGAGAAACAATCGATTAATTTTCCCAGGAGTTCAACTCTGTCAAAATTAAAGTGCTGTTTGAATGAATTTTTTTTTTCAGACAGCAGCGTTTTCATGCCAGAAAGTTTTTCTTAGCCCACTGTGAGAAAAGTTTAAATATATGCTAATTAGATTGAGACTCCAAACATGTTCACCTCTGACTCCATTGCATTATTGATCCTAATGGCTATCCTCATTTTTCAGACGAAGAAAGTGAGAGTGGGGAAACTTTTCAAAGTCACACAGCTCATAGACAACAGAGGCTGTATTCTCAGCCACACATCTGTCTTTAGAAAGCAGGTTCTGGCCGGGCTTGGAGGCTCAGCCTGTCATCCCCGCACTTTGGGAGGCCAAGCTGAGTGGATTGCCTGAGCCCACGGGTTCAAGACCCACCTGGGCAACTTGGTGAGACCTCATCTCTACAATAAATCAAAAATCAGCCGTGCGTGGTAGTGCGCGCCTGTAGTTCCAGCTACTTGGAAGGCTGAGGCAGAGGGATCGCCGGAGCCCAGCAGGTCGAGGCTGGGGTAGCTGGGAGCCTGACACTGTACTCCAGTCTGGGCGACAGAGTGAGACTCCAACTCAAAAAAAAGAAAGCATTTTCTAAACTACTAATATTCTACTGATTCACTTACAATAAAAAAAATCAGAAAACAATACTATTGTCCAATTTAAGTCATCAAGCAAAAGAAAAGAAAAGAAAAGAAAAGAAATGCAAGTTCGTCTACACGGCATTTTTCTAGAGTCTACCTTCCTCTGAGCCCACAGCTGCTCCAGACAGAGCCATCCACGACACGATGGCCAGTGGCATCCGCTACGACCCACATGACACCATCCTCTGTGTTGTGATCTGAGGAACAGTGGCGAAAAGCCTGCCCTGTCCCCCCACAGGTCTGACGGCGGACTTCAAATCCCCACGGCTAAATCCCTCTCCTTGAAAGAAGGCATTCTTCAAAGGCTATGGCAACAATTCTCAGAAAGGGGAAGAGGACAGAAGCCACCAGTCTTTCTTCATTTGCACAATAGTGGCCAGAACCACATGCCCACACATGGATCCATCAGATTAGTCAGCTATCCCTTAGAAAACAGACTACAAGGGGACAGATGCAGTGTGGGGGGTGGAGAGGACGCAGAAAGGTCTGTGTCTCCACGTGACCATGGAAGTCTCCGGGAGAAAGAGACAAAGAACAGAGGAGGAAAGAAGGTGTGGGAAGGGTCGGACTATGAGAAGGCCAGGCGGCCTCGAAGGCGCTGACTCAGGCCGCTCTAGCACCAAGCACTAGGACATCGCCTGGAACTGCAAAACAGGCTTAAAAGGGAGGAGGGGGCGGGCTCGGTGGCTCAGCATGTAATCCCAGCACTTTGGGAGGTGGAGGTAAGAGAATTGCCTGAGCTCACGGGTTCGAGACTAGCCTGGGCAACTTGGCAAGACCTTGTCTCCACAAAAAATCAAAACATTAGCTGGGCATGGTGGTGCAGGCCTGTAGTTCCAGCTTCTTGGAAGGCTGAGGCGGAAGGATCACTTGAGCCCAGCAGGTCAAGGCTGCCGTGACTGGGAGTGTGCCACTGCACTCCAGCCTAGGCGACAGAGTGAGACTCTGAGTCAAAAAAAAAAAAAAAAAAAAAGCCGGGCTTGGTGGCTCAGCCTGTAATTCC
>CAUYQG010102794.1:0-58887 GCA_963574415.1 Tarsius wallacei
AGTTGGAGTCTCACTCTGTCGCCCAGACTGGAGTGCAGTGGCCGCTCCCGGCCACCGCAGCCTCGACCTGCTGGGCTCCGGCGATCCTTCCGCCTCAGCCTTCCAAGGAGCTGGAACTACAGGCGCGTGCCACCACGCCCGGCTAATTTTTTGATTTATTGTAGAGATGAGGTCTCGCTTGCCCAGGCGGGTCTCGAACCCACGGGCTTAGGCAATCCACTCACCTCAGCCTCCCAAAGGTGCGGGATTACAGGCTGAGCCACCGAGCCCGGCTGAACTCTTCTTTTATCTTTGATGTTTTTAATGTGTGTTTTCTCTTACTGTTCTTGCTTAGCTTGACTAGAGGTTTATCAATTTTATTAATCTTTTCAAATAACTGTCTTTTATTTTCTGGTAATTTTCTCTATTGTTTTCCTGATTTTAATTTCAGTAATTTTTTCTCTAATTTTTATTGTATATTTTCTTCTGCTTATTTTGGCTCAAATTATTTTTCTCCCTCTAGTTTCCTAAGGTTGAAGCTCAGATATTGATTTTAGATCTTTCTTCTTTGGTGGTATATACAGTGTTTTGAAGGATAATCATTATAAATGCTCACAAAAACTAGGTTAAAATTGTCACAGGAAAGAAGAAATACTGGCATTTCTATTGACCTGTTCTCAAGCTCCTTGATTCTTTCCTCAGTTGTGTCAAGTCCACTTATGGGTCCAACAAAGGCATTCTTTGTTTCTGTTGGTTTTTTTATTCTATTATTTTCTTTTGATTCTTAGAGATTTCATGTCACATCTGCCTACATTACCTGTCTCTTGTTGCATGTTATCTGTGTTTACCATGAGAGCCCTTAACATGTTAATCACAGTTATTTTAAATTTTTGTTTGATAATTTCATTATCTGTGTCGCAACTTTTCTGGTTGTGATGCTTCTTTTGTCACTTCAGATTGTGCTTTTCCTCGCATTTTAGAATGCTTTGTAACTTTTGTGTGTGTGAAAGCCACATATAATGTATCAGATAATAGTTACTAAGATAAATAGGTCTCTAGTGTGAGGACTTATGTTCATGTCACTGGAAGTTGGGCTCTGTATAATGGTTGGTGCCAGTAGCTTCATGTTTCTTTTGAGTCTCGTTGTCGCCTCTGCTGATTTTAAAGTTCCCGAGATACTTCTCAAAGAGAGTCTGAGTCTGGCAGTTCTTTCAGACTCATTCACCAACATTATGCAGGAGCCCTTTCAACATGGTGGTAAGAAGTGGGGAAGCAGATATATTCTATAATCTTATGATTGAATTTGTCTTTTAGTGAGCCTGTGTCCCTGGGATATCCCCTTTTGCAAGTGTTTCTTAGTTTTTCTCCCAAGTTAGTGGAAACAGGAAGGGCGGTGGATACTGCAGTAGGAGAAATGCCCTACCCCTCACGTGGAGTAGGGCTCTGGTAAAGTCTTTGTCTCTGGAGAGTAGACCTTTGTTATGGAGAACACTGGGTATATTTCATGATCACCATGATCACTCTTTCCCTCCTCCTGCCAGACCCACAAAGGAATCTTTCTTATCTCGTCACTGTGACAACCTGGTGGGATTCATGGAGGTAAAACCCACCAAAGTGTGGAGGTTCCCCAAAGACTGTAGCCCCTTGGTGTTTTTCCCTTTCATGATGGTCCACACTCAGCCTCCAGCAATTTATCAGAGTTACTATCTACGTGTTCCTACCAGTTTATGAGTAGGTGGCTTCTGCTTCAGATAAGCAGATCTTGGTTGCAATTCTCTGGTTTCACCTAACTTTCCAGATTTTGGTAACAATTTGCCCCATAACCCCAGTTCTCTAATAAGTCTAAGAAAAGCCTTTGAATTTCAGTTTGTTTAGCTTTTTGTTGTTGTTGTTTTAAGTACAGGAATGATGACATCAAAGAATTAATGTTGGAGCTAAAATTAGAAAATATTATATTTTATTTTCATTTATATCTTATTAGTAAATTATTTTCAAAGCAAATATATAGCATTAAAAGGTCAGACTAGGAGAGAGCCTTTATGTAGAGATGAAGAAGTTAATGTACAATGATATTAAAATGACTTGTATAAGGTGATATGTACATTTGATAAAATATGTTTTATCTCTTAAGTTTAACAAAATATGAATATATTAACTGTATTTTCTGAATTTACAACTTAATAACTTCATTTAGAAACAAGGTTGTTTTTATTTCTGCCTAAAATTTGCACACATGTGCAAAGTATGCACTTTCCTTTGTGTATTAAATTCAGTGATGCTTTCCAGGTGTTCATTTTGCTCCAGGAATCTGTTATTATTATTGAATATGATTATGTTTTGGTATTTTGATCTTCATAAACACAATATTTAAAATGTTAAAATGTTAGAATAATATAAATAAAAATCCAGTGTTTTAAAAATATAATCTCTATCTTTTTTTTTTTTGAGTTGGAGTCTCACTCTGTCACCCAGACTGGAGTGCAGTGGCCACTCCCGGCCACTGTAGCCTCGACCTGCTGGGCTCCACTGCAGCCTCGACCTGCTGGGCTCCAGGATCCTTCTGCCCCAGTCTTCCAAGTAGCTGGAACTACAGGCGTGCGCTACCATGCCTGGCTAATTTTTTTGATTTATGGTAGAGATGAGGTCCCGCCAAGTTGCCCAGGTGGGTCTCGAACCCACAGGCTCAGGCAATTCTCTCACCTCGGCCTCCCAAAGCCCTGGGATTACAGGCTGAGCCACTGAGCCCGGCCGACATAATCTCTTAAATGTTCACAAAAACTAATTAAAATTGCCATGACGGAGGGGCAGTACTCAGATCAGAGCTCTAGTTACTGGCATGCTTGTGGTTGCAACTTGAAGGAGAAATTAAATTAGTGTTTAAATAGCCTTAAAAAAAAAACAGTTTTAGAATGTACAATACCTGATTGAAAGCCGATTGGTCCTTAATACCAATCAGAACAGGAACAGTTCACAGCTAGTGGTAGCCAATCGACTTGGACTTAAGGTTATATAAGCACCAGGTTTTTTGGCCCCAGATGGGTAAACGCTTTGGGTCCCCTCCCACTGTGGGAGCTTCTCTGTCCTCTTAATAAATCCTGCTTTATCAAAAAAAGTAACTTTTCTATTATTAAATAAACATGTTAAATACCCATTTTCTGTAAGTACTCAAATACTTTTCAAGGAAGAGTGAAAAATGGGAATTAAAAACAAATGAAAGATCTTCACACAGAGTTAGTAAATCCATAGCTAACATTGTTGAATTCTTACTATGAGATAGGTACTATGCTGAGTGTTTTCTATATAGCCTCTCACTTAATCCTTGCAAAAGCTAAGCATTTTTAAATTCTGAAACTGAAAGAACTTAGTTGGCATTTCCAAAGTCCATTCTGGGTCTTTTTCTTTCTCACTGTAGGTATTCTCCCTGGGATAACTCATTTCTAAGTCTTCAATTACTCTGTGCCGGTGACTCCCAAATGTATATCTCAAGCTCTCAACCCTTCTAGACTTTTCCAGAGCCCTGTGATTCTATGTGCACTAGGTGTCTCTACTTATTCCACAAATACCTCTAATTTCCACATATCCAGATGAGCTCTCTTTAGTCCACCCCGTGGTTTTGTCCAGTGTTCTCTCTGACAATGAATGATGACACCATCCATCTGTTGCTCAATTTTAGAAGCAAGTCTCATCCTTGACTTATTATTTCATCACCTCTAATTGATCATCAGTTTTTGTTGATTCTGTTTCCTAAATAGATTAAAAATCTGTCCCCTTATCCGTATTCTCACCGTCATCACCAAAATTTCCGCCACCTTTGATTTTTGCCAGGAGTTCTTAACAGGTCTTCTCTTCTTGTGGCATACCTCTCTGCTCCTTTCTGCTTACTGCAACCACTGTAAGCTTTCTGAAATACAACCATGGCTTCTGAGTGCTCTTGGAGTAAACTAAAAACTCTTCATCATGACGTGTATGGTTTCTCATGACATGTCCTTTCTGTATCCAATGCTCTGGCTTCTCCTTCCTTTCAAATATATACACTTTAACTAAGTATATGGATTTTTCTTTTCAGTTTTCAACCCATTTTTTTTTTGCCCCCTACCTTTATTATTTGCATTTTCTCTGCCTAACAACTCTTTATCTTTAAAGATCTTCCTTCACTGACCTCTATTTTTCATTTGTTTCTCATCAAAAGTGCCAGTTCTTCTGGAAACTCCTCCTTATCTCACATCTGGACTAGTTTTTTGTTTTTTTGTTTTGTTTTGTTTTGTTTTTTTAAATGCTCCCACATCACCCCATGTCTCCTAGCATTGCCGTTATAATGTACGTGGCTGTCCATTTGCTGTATCCTCCATCATAATTATAAGATCCATAGGGCTTGTCTACCTATATTCTTGGCATGAAACAGTGTTTAGCACATAGTAGGGTCTTGATAAATATTTGATGAAAAAAATGGATGAAAGTGCTCTACTAGCAAATGGCAAATCCATGTTTAAAATCCAAGATTTTCTTTGTTCCAAAACTGTGCTCTAAACAATTGCACTCTACTGCCTCCATCTAAAAAAAAATTGAAGTGTAAGGCCAGGATAATTTTAAAATAAAGCAGAGAGGAGCCAACTATTTTCAGGACAAACTGAGACAAAGTATGTAATTCTAATTTAAAAAGCTTAAAAACCTGTGTCCTTTGGTAGTAGAAGCTAAGATATATTACCATAGGAAATTAGAACTCACAAGACTTAGATATTCTGTGAGCCAAACCAGTATATATCAGGTCTAACTGTGTTGTTTCCTTTCTAAAGAAAATATCAGTAGGAGAGGTAAAGTTGAAATAAAATATTTTAAATAAAAATTTATAATTGCTTATTAATACAGAATCACTATAAGGGATTTTTTTTCTCTCTTTCCTTTAAAAGTGTAACGCTGGTGGTTAACATTAAGATTATAGTCTAGAACTATTAAAAAAGTAACTCTGTACAACTGTTTATTTGAAAGCATGGCTGCCTGAAGTGAAGACTTTCAGGAATCCTGCATGTGCTCAAACAGTTTTCAAAATATACTTTTCATCCTTCAAGCCGAGACTATAATTCAATACTTCCTTTTTCTTTTGATTTTTTTTTTAAGGCTTTTAGCCCTATAATATCATCAGAGCACTTGTTAATCCATGCTTTTATTTGATAGTATACATATTATTATTTGAAGTTATTTACTTACTGTAATTATAAAGCCATATTACAGAAGCCCACCCTACCCACAGGGTACACAGGCAACAAGAGTTCTGTAAATAGCCTAGTTCAGTTCAGCCAAGAACCACTAAATGTTCACCAAGGAAAACACATTCCATCATCAATATGTATGTGTTGCATTCATTACATATCACAGTGGTGGAGGTGGATATAGTTGGTTAATTTCTACTTTTCCTTTTTTCTTCATTCCTTTTAAAAGTAGCAGAATAAAAAGTCTTTCCCTTTTCTCTCTTTGACCTAGATCTGGTTTGTGTCCAGTTTCCCAACCTGGCAATATATTTTTCATCAAAGCAACGAGATGAACATTAGAGATACCATACTAAGTCTCATCTAGGATAGCCATCAGGTTACATGGGGCTAAAGCTTAAAAGAGTCATATGAGGCATGGAACTAAAATAACTCATTCAAAAACAGAAACACAAAGTTAGACAATTGATGAGCCTGGTGGATTAAACTTCAGTTTGTGATGGGTTGCCATGGTGTTTGAACGACTGAGCTAGGCTGGTTCAGGAGGTCACTGGAGGTCAGGATCTCGTTCTGTGCTTGATCTAGATCTGGATTTATTCTCCCTCTATGGCTATGCCTGTCCAGTTAACTGTTGGCGAGAATTAAGTGGAAGATGAGTTTATTGTGCCTATTAAGTTAAAAAGCCAAATAAAATACATTTAAAACCTCTCGTGAGTCTTTATATTTATATTTTGCAAATGAAGATTTTTGAAAATGTGATAGCCTAGAAGTCTTTATCTGAAAAAATAAGTAACTCAGTGATTAGGCCTATTTTGTTTTTTGTAGCAATACAACTCAGGCATTAGTATAATTATATATTTAGTATATATAAATATAGTTATATATTTGGTATAATTAATATAATTTTAACACAAGTTGTTAAAAATTAAGATTTCTTATGTGCCTACCCCTCTGTGAGATTCTGATTCCCTGATAGAACCCAGGAATCTGCATTTCAACAGGACTCCAGGCAGTTTGTGGGCCATATTTTGAGGAAGAAAAAACAACACTAAATAAATTTTGAAGATCTAATTCTATTAGATCATATCTTCTTCAATTCTAAGACAAATTCTTTGTTCAGTATGGTGTTGTCAGTAGGACCACATTATAGGAGTTTTGTGACCCTGGGCAAATTCCACCCTCCTTAGACCTCAGTTTTCTCATTGTAGATGGAGAAGATCATTGTATCACTTCTAGTCATTTGGCAGCTTATCTAAAATAACAGACTAGCTCCCTGAACAAAGAGAAGGATGCTTCACTCTTCCTTCATGTCCTTTCATTCCTCTGGATTTTCTGCTTATGTGTTTTGTACAAATCTTTTGCTTCTTATTAATGTGTTTCTTCTATCTATGCAGACCCAGATTTTACCTGGTGTTCAATGTCAGGTGCAAGTGCTACTAAAATCCCTCATGTCTCCCAATGAACCAAATGAAAATAACATTTTCTTTTCTTTTTCTTTTGGTATTATCATCATATCTCTGATTGGGTTTCACTTTTGTGTCCCACAATAAATAAAATTTGTTTGTCTTTTAAAGTACTCATTCATTTAAAGGGTATAGGAATGAACATGATTTATTGGATTATAATAAGAATTCTGATGTCCTCATGTAAGTATTTAATCAATGTATATTGATTAAATGTATATTGCTTAAATACATAGTACTTATCCTGAAATCTGCTAAATGCTATGTGTGTTCAGTACCATGAAGGCAAAATGTCTAAATAATTGACTCCATATTGGGTTCTTTACTTGGCTGTGAGGCTATCTTTTTTTGCATGGGTAGGCAAATGGCTTAGTTGTTAAATGTTTGTCATGTGAATAAATGAACACAAAAATACCTTAAGCTGTATAGACTTATATTTTACTGGAGGGTACACATCTGCTTTCTATGTATTATAAAGATATATTAAAATATTTTTATTTTTAACACCTTCAACTTTTTTTTGAATACGTGTGTGTGTGCATAAATATATATGCACAATTTAGATAAAGTTTTTTAAAAATCAAAAGATAGAACAATGTACAAAATTGAAATAATTTCCTTCTCTTCTATTTGTTTTTACCATTTCAGATGATGGAAAATTATCCTTTGAAGAATTCAAAGCATATTTTGCAGATGGTGTTCTCAGTGGAGAAGAATTACATGAGCTTTTTCATACCATCGACACACATAATACTAAGTAAGGAATTTTTTATCAGTGTATTCTGTAAATAGGTAGAGAGAGTGTGAATGAGTATGCACTCATGAAGGAGAAAAGGGGGGACAATGCAGAAGATACATTTTGTGATGTATCCCTATGTTTAATTCAGAGATACTCCCTCTTTAATAATTAAAATGCCTTGAAAAACTGGATTTATCAGAAAATAATTATCTTTTCAAAAGCCTCCCTAAAGTGATTTGAGATCATGCTGGTTTTGAAGAATAAAAAAAAGAGTACAGATTATAAATAATTCTAATTCTGTCATTAATAAAAAAGTAGAATTTTGCCTTGTTACTTAGGCTTCATCTCAACTTGCTTTGTTTAAAAAAATTCTTAGGCTATTCTTATATTAATATGGTAAAATGGAAGAATTGTACGGTTATCTGGACAGTTCAGGTGTGTTGAATTCCAAATCAATGTTACCTGAGAATACAGGTAATACAACTCACAGAGTCATTTCTGAACCAACATATAGAGTTATCCATCCATTTTATTTGCCTATGCAGATATCTCTTTTGCTATTTGTATAACATTTATGAAGGTTCTATTTATATTCTCACTGTGCTTAAAAATATACAATAATGAGAGCCAGGTGCAGTGGCTCACACCTGTAATCCCAGTACTTTGGGAGGCTGAGGCGAGAGAATCGCTTGAGCCCAGGAGTTCCAGGCTAGCTGGGAAATATAGTAAGACTTTGTCTCTATAAAAGAAATTTAAAAATTAGCCAGACATAATGGCATACACCTGTAGTCTCAGCTACTTGGGAGACTGAAGTTGAAGGATCACCTGAGCACAGGTGTTGGATGCTGCAATGAGCTGTGATAGAGCCACTGCACTCCAGCATGGGCAACAGAGTAAGACCCTGACTCTAAAAACAATAATAATGATAATGAGGACTTTGGGATATAAAAATATAGAAATGTGCTGCTTGTTTTAGGTAATTGAACCAAACTATATTATTTTCGACCGTCATGGTTACAAAACTCTGATGTGAAAAAACACCATTTCAACCATGCCTTGAGACCCATCAGTGTGTCGATTGCTTGAGCAATCACTATCTTGCTTTAGGCAAAGTGCTGAGATGGATCCAGGCAGTGAGCCAGCATGCCAAGAAAATGCTCTTGGGCTACATTTACAAACAAACTTTTTTTTAAGGCTAGCTATTAAGAAAAATTAAGAGATTAAATTCACTTTACTCAAGCAGTTGAATATTTTTAAAACAATTAGTTTATAAGCTTCTTGATGTCAGTGAGAT
Source organism: Tarsius wallacei (assembly GCA_963574415.1). Lineage (NCBI taxonomy): Eukaryota > Metazoa > Chordata > Mammalia > Primates > Tarsiidae > Tarsius > Tarsius wallacei. The sequence continues at coordinate 8,680 of CAUYQG010102794.1, forward strand.
TTCAAATTCCTTATGGAATGGCTTAAGTATTTTGTTGTCAGAAACAGTATTAATGGGTAATTATATCAGAAGTTCCATTCTATTTAACAAATCTAGCATATCAAGTCCCTAGTATGTACTGGTGGTACAGCATGCAACCAGCGTATAGTTTAGTAGAGAAACAGACTAACTGATAATTTCAATATAGTATTATAAATGCTGTGATTGAGCCTTGCACAAGACACACTGGCATCACATGGGAAGGAATTTTGGCTCAATTTGGTAGGTTCAGGAAATGTTCACACAAGCTTAATCATTATGGGAGAGTAGAAATTTCCTTGGTAAAGAAAGGGGTAGGGGAAGAATATTCTAATTACAGAGAGAAGCATGGGTAAAGGCCTAAAAGCAGAAAGTGGACAGAAGTGGCAAGTATTTTCTCATTACTAAGTGTCAACTGTAAGGCTGAGAATGAAAGAAAATAAATCTACAGAAATTTCCATTCTGTGGTTGCAAAAGCACTTCAACTTTAGCCTGAAGGCCAGGGAGAGCTATTAAAGAAATTCAGTCAGGGAGCAACATCTTTGTAGGTCACTGAGGCTCAACTAAAGGACAGGCTTAGAGAGGTAAAGATGGAAGAAGACTACAGATGATTTAATCTAACCCTTGCTCCTGGGAAGAAGGTTTATTCATGAAAGGAAGCCATGTTGTAACCTTCTAGGAAATGATACTTGGGGGAAAAAAAGCAGGGGCTCCCTCTGTGACTCAGATATTAGAAGCTGAGGTGCTAATGCTCCATTGTGTATGCTGATGATTTCTTTCTTGTTACACTTATATTAAAGTTTTAATAATATCTAAGTGTAGGACATTTGTTAGAGTTACAGTTTCAGAGTTTTGTGTCCTGAAGATTTTTCAATATGTTTACTAATATTAATAAAAAATAAAACTTTTAATAGATCTTGTTGGCCTAGTTTTGCTATTTTATTTATATATTTATTAGTTTGAGTTACTTGACATAGTTTTAAGATTGTTAATGCTAAAAAGTAACTGTAATGATTTATAAAGTAAGTTTAAAGAAATAATCATTACCACCAGTTACTCCTCATATGCATTAGTAACAGCAAGTGTTTTCTGATCATAATGATGTTTAACCTAATTTAGAGCTAAAGTAAATTGGGTAGAGACTTCTGAATTATATTCATGAAATTCCTTTTTTAAAAAAGGAGTGTCAGACTTTGATCTTTTGCAGAGATTAATTCAGACGTTGGCACAGAAATTTCAGATCTATATTTGAAGCAAGTGATAACTTTTATCTTTGCACTATCCAGGTTTTAATTATTTTAGTGATTGCACTATATATACCAATTATTTTTTCCCTTCCACACACCTTCTGAAAAAACATGCTTTCCTCCCAAATCCTGCCTCAACTCAACATCCCTCACCACTCAATTTAATGATGAGTACAGCCTAGTCTGAAGGAGCCAGTCATACATTGGCTGGACCAAATCAATTATACTCACGGTCTGTCACTGTTTATGGTAGACTATGAAGAGCCCATGAATGTCTGGTGCTGAGGTCGCTACTGCTGCCTGGTTTCTGTTCCTCCCGATGTTTCTTGAGGTTTAACTTCACCTTCCAGTGTGTTTATTTTACTTAATACACTGCATTTTCTTGAGCTTATTTCAGTAAGATTGTTCCCCTTGCAAAAGTATTTTTATGCAAGACAGTGTTACCTCACCTCGTGCCTGTCATCTATGGAAAGAAACCCAAGTCTCTTTGCTACAACATTATATTTGCCATGTTTGAAGACTGACATATCCAAATTGAAAATATTTGGAAAGAAAGAAGGAAAATACTAAAAAATATCTTGCTAGTTAAAATTTTCTCTTTTGTTTCATGAAGAACATTCTTAAAATATTATGCTTGATCGTGAGAAGTAAATGTTGTTCAGAAACATAATTAGAGCTTGTCTATAGTGCAATGTAATTAAGGTATTTTGAATATCCAAATTAAGTAAATTATTCCTTAAATGATATTTAAAAAACAATCATGTAAACCTATATGGACTTTTAAAAGTCGTACTTTATAGGTAGCTTTTAAATTAACAAATTATAAACATAGAGTAGTGTAGTTACTAAAAAAAGTTTTGATAATTTAAAAAATGTATGTTTCTCTTTCCACACACATTTAGATAGCAGTTATAATTCCTAAATCTAACTCTACTGGTTTTTCTTTTTCATTCCATTCATTTATTTCTTTGATCTTTCATTTAAAAAATCAGTATGTTTTGATTTCAGGACTTCATTGCAGCTTTTTTCTATGCCATGGAATTACTTGGAGCTTTTCAGTCAGATTTTCTCTCATGGATGCAAGAAAACTAAAACAAACAAACAGAAAGACAAATCCCAACCACATCCACCACATCCAACCTCATCAGAACTTACACTTTTAAGACTATGCAAATATTTCTGTACATGAATATTACCAGCCTTGGAAATATTTCAGGTCTGGATCATAGGGAATGTTTTTTGTGTATTTCAAAACAGAATGGTATCCAGGCATAAGCTTAAGCTTAATACTCATTCTAATGAAAATTCCATGAATCATTCTACTTGTTAGATGCTGTATTAGAGTCCTGGTATAGTGGATGTTTTGCTAGAAATTTTATTTTGAATTTACACAGCTTGCAGAGTTCATTCAAAGTAGAGATTTTAGAAGTGAAAAGAATCCTGAGTAAAGTAGGACAAATTTGAAGGTGTCAGAAACCTACTTTTCATAATCTTTTAAATTATCATTTTAAACTGATAGATTTTTTTTCCATTATGTTTGAACATTTGGAAAGTTTCCTGAGTTTTCTTGCATAGAGTCATTACTTGAGTGTGTAACAAAAGACCGGCTTGTATCTGTGGATGGTACTTGGGATGTTTTGCATGGCAAAGGAGAAAGGTCAAACACATTCTTGTCAACATGGCAAAATATCGTTGAAAACCTTAAGTTGCTCAAGCTTTAAGGGAAGTACATACACTTCAATATTCGGAAATGTTCTGAAGAATGTCATGTCCATCTTACTAAAACTTTCATGATTTCACAGATTTTTGTCAAGTCTCATTTTAACTGTCTTCTTTGTGGGTAAAATATGCTTGATCTTTATTTTTTTCTTTGAAACAATAGTTAATCTGTCAGTCATTTTACTAAACCTTATGGCATCTTTTCCAGCTTCATTAAAGGCTTTGGGGTTTATATTTCTTTTATTTTTTATTTTAAAGATGTGGGGTAAAATTCAGGGTTAGGTATACAAAAGTTCATTATGCAGGTACCCTTGTTGATGAGGTGTCCCCCACCCCCGGTAGTTTCCCTCAACTGCCAATAGCACACTCCCTCCCCTAATAGTTTCCCACTACAGCCAATCCCTTTTTTATTGTGTTATGATAATTCTTCAAGGTCCACTTATGAGTGAAAACATATACTCTGTGCTTTGTTTCTGCGATAGATCACTGAGTATGATTGACTCTAAATCCATCCAAGTTGCTGCGAAGTCCGTAAGTTTGTCCTTTAGGGCTGCATAATATTCCATTGTGTATATGTTCCACATTTTTTTAATCCAGTCCAGCTTTGATGGGCAGCATGGTTGGTTCCATGTTTTTGCTATTGTGAATAGAGCTGCAACAAACATGCTTGTGCAGGTATCTTTTTGGTAGAATGACTTGAGTTCCTCTAGGAGTATTCCCAATAGGGGGATTGTTGGGCCATATGGAAGGTCAATTTCTAGTTCTTTCAGAAATCACCACACTGTCTTCCAAAGAGGTTGCACTAGTTTGCATTCCCACCTGCAGTGTAGAAGCATTCCTTTTTCTCCACATCCTCACCAGCATCTGCTGTTGTTTGTTTTATTAATGATGGCCATTCTTACTGGGGTAAGGTGGTATCTCAGTGCGGTTTTGATTTGCATTTTTCTGATGGTTAGTGAGGCTGAGCACTTTTTCATGTGTCTGTTGGCTCCCATATATCTTCTTTTGAAAAGAGAACAGGCATATGGACCAATGGAACAGGATAGAGATTCCAGAAGCAAAGTCTCAGTTTCTCGACCAACTCATCTTTGACAAAGCCTTCAGCAATAACCACTGGGGAGAGGAGAACCTATTCAGTAAGTGGTGCTAGGAAAACTGGCAGATCACGTGCAGAAGATTGAAACAGGACTCCTACCTATCGTCATACACAAAAATTAACTCTCAATGGATCAAAGACCTAAACATAAAATCTCAAACTATAAGAATCAGAAAATGCTGGAGACACCCTTATGGAAATTGGAACTGGCACCCAATTTCTGATCAAAACCCCAAGTGCCCAGGCCATAAGAGATAAGATAGACAAATGGGACCTCATCAAACTGATAAGCTTCTGCAATGCAAAAGAAACCATCAAGAGAGTGGGGAGACAGCTCACATAATGGGGAAAAATATTTGCCAACTGTATATCTGACAAAGACCTAACATCTAGGATCTACAAGGAACTCAAATGTGCTGAAAGAAAAAAAAAAACCAGCCCCATTAAAAAGTGGGCTAAAGACATGATTAGACACTTTTCAAAAGAAGATATAGGCAGGTCTTAAGAGGTTATAAATACTTGGAAAATATCTATTTGTTTCTGATTTGTCAGCTATTTTAATGAAAATATGATAACCTCATTGTAGTGTTCATAGATTCAGAATTTTAAAAAAGAGCCTTTTATATATGGCTTCAATTATCTTGCTGTCTCATCTGAAGTACTTTTTACTATATTCTTAGTTACCTAAAGAACATCATATGACCACTTATTCTCTGATACCTCACCTAGAATATGAGTTGACAGTAGGAAAATATAAGAAAAATAAATAAAACACTTGACAGATTTGAATGGAATTTTGAAGATTTAATAACCACTTAACACAGAAATTAAGGTCATCGTTATAAGACACACCGACACCTGAAAAAGAATAACAAAAACATAGTGCATATTATAAATTAAATATTAGTTCGAACACCATAGTGGAACACGTCTTTGCTTTGCCATTTTTCTCCTTTGGGGGGAGGGGGGACCACAATAACCCTACTTTTCCTAATTCTTCTTGCATAAGTACTTAGCATAATTAGCTATCTCTTGATTGTGTGGTTGGTCCTCATCATTTTATTTTGAAATCCTGTTTTTCTATTTATTTTAAACTTGATTTCCTTGATTGAGATCTACTTTTGTTTGTGTTAATTTTCCACTCCCTCAATTGAGTGGTGAGTACAGCTCTTTTAGATGGAATATTTTTTGTTAGAGTAGTGCTCTGCTAGGGTGAATGACCTTTGTGGTTTGTTCCAGACCAAGAAGTCCTCCAGCATGCTGGACTTTTAGTACTAAATTGTGAGCAGTCTAAGACAATTGGTTATTCTAGCACTGAGCGATATACCTCTAACTTTCCTCTTAATTTTTTAACAGCTTTATTGAAAGATAATTCACATATCATACAATTCACCCATTTAAAATATGCAATCCATTGGCTTTTAGTATGTTCACAGAGCTGTGTAACCATCACTGCAACCACTTTTAGAACACTTTTGCCATCCAGTAAAGAAACTCCATAACCATAGTAGTCATTCCCCATTATTTCTGGCTCTACTATCCTCTTCTTACAACTCCTGGCCCCCGGCACTCACTTGTCTAGTTTTCTTTCTGTTTGCCTATTCTCGACAATTTTTAATTTATTTTTTACTCCTTCTATCTAATTGTGGTTGTATATCCTTTGAAAACTTTTACCCACACAAACTTTTGGTAATCACTACTCTATCCTTCTATGTGATTAGATTTTTAAAGATTTCATATGAGTGAAATCATGTGGTATTTGCCTTTCTGTGCCTGGTTTATTTTTTGAAGTTATTATCTTTTCTAGATTTTTTTCATACCACACTTTCCCATTTTTGTTTCAACTTTGGAATGTATTCATCTAAAACTCCTTGGGCTTCTAGCATGTGACTTAAATATTGGGATTTTCCAACACTCCATCCTTCTGTTTCTATTCCCTTCCTCTCCCTTCCCTCTCTTTCCCTTGTGCTAACTTTCCTTATACTTCTGTACCCTTGTTTGCTTTTCTTTTTCTTTTGTTAGAGAGGGCAATTTTAGATTACACTTAGGAAATAATTGTTTCTATTCCCGTAGTTTCAACAATGACTCTCTAGTTCATATCATCTTCCCAGATCGCTCTTCTGATATTCAGATTATATACATTTGCTACTGTCTAATGCAGCCAATTCTTGCCTGCTCCTCAATAGCAACACATCAAAAAATAAACTCATTATTATTCAACTACTGTTGTCCCACCACTTCTTCCTTATTTGCCATTTCAGAGCATGGTAAAATCTATTTCCAAAGCCTAGAATTTAGGGCTTATGCTTATTCTCACATCCATTAAGTCAATAATTCTAATCAATTCTTCACTTTCTAAATCCATCTCCCTTGGTAAAAACCATCATCTTTGTGTGTCCTGACTACTGCAACAAGCTATAATTTTTCTTCCTATGGATGAATGGCCTTGTCCTTTCTTCAAACAAATTCTATACACTCCAATTGGCTTTCTAAACTATGAATCTTGTCATGTCATTCCCAAGCTAGAAATTCTTCAAAGCCAAAGTTCAAATTTCTTAGCGTAAATTGCACAGACTTTAGTGATCTACCACCTACTTTCTTGTCTAGGCTCATTCCTGAATATTTAATATCACCCTTTCCTTGCCCTCCCTAACCTTCATCTGTTTGATTCAGCCAGTTTAAGCTGCCTGTAGCTCCTTGAGCAGGAACTTGTTTGTATTATCCCTGTTCTAGGAGTATACCTACCTTGCCTGGTTTTTACTTTTCATCCTTCAAGATTCAACTCAGGCATCATATTCTCAATGAAGTGTGTTAGTTGCAGGTACTGTATAATAAAGTAACTGTGTAGACCTCCTACATATGTGTTTATCTCAGTTTATTATAATTTTTATTTATTCATTTATCTCCCTCAATAAATTCTAACCTACTCACCTGCTAAGAGTCATGTATTATGTATCTTCTCACTGTCAGCTTCCCACAGTGGAGGTGACACATAGTAGGTATTTTGCAAATGTTAAGTCAATATCTGGAATAAGAGCCACAAGAGCAAAGACTCAACATGCCTTTCTGAACCTGGCTATTATAAATTTGAGGCATGTCTATGCAATCTTAAGCTAGAAGTGGATTTTTTTTACTTTATTTCTCATTGCACATTGGCAAGAATCAAGGCAATATTCTATGTTATCTATATAGTTGAATTTATTTCTGTCTCTCTCTTTCTTGAATTTCCTCAAGAGATTTATTATATCTCAGTCTTACACATCTATTTGTATATGTTTTTTAGAGACTACTTAGAAGAGTGATGGTAGAATAAAAATAAAATCTCGTTTCTTAAGTCATACTGATGTGGGTTTGAATACAGATTCTGCAGTCTACACTCCTGCATGCATAATTTGTTTTCTTTTATTTAAAGTAATATAGTTGTCATAATACACCTTTTCTTATAAGATTGCTATAAATATTAATCAATTATTATAACTATGGTAGTAGCAGCAGCAGTTTAGTGTCCCAGTAACAGCAGCAGCTATAATTCTGCTACAAAACTGAATTCTATTTTTAAATAGAATCTGTGAAGGAATATAACAAATATGAAACTCTTAGAGTGCAGGTCAGATTATAATTTTAAATTTGCATTTTTATGAGTACCAAGCTGTAAGCATATAATAATTAAGGATCTGAATTCTTTACTTTGGTTTTCTCATAGCCATAATTTTGTGAATTCAGTACACTTATTGAAGTTCAGGTCAACTATTTTACTAAGCATTATGGGAAGATGCAAAATAATTAAGGCATTGCTTTATCGTAAAGGAGTTTTAAAATCATTCAGTAAACTAGAAAAAGTGAAAGTAAAAACATTTGAAAATTAAAATAAACTTTTTGCTTAGTATATTATGAAATTGACTTTTTACTGAGTATATTATTAAAATCAAGTAGTAAATATTAGTATCTTTGAATAAATATCCAGAGTATCTCTTTATATAAAATAATAATCAAAATTTCTGGTAATTAAACATTATCAATTTAAAATTGAAAGTATATATTGCATTTGTTTATGACCTCCTCTAATATCTTGCTTTTAAATATCATTTTTGCTGATTTCTTCCAAATTCATATTTCACTTTAGATTTGTCCCCTTAACTCCAGACTCACATATCCTACACTCTACTTACCATCTTTACTTGGATGTTTGATTCATGACAAAAATTTAAACTGCCTATATTGAATGCTGACTTTTCCACTTTCAACATGGTCTTCTCCATGCCAGTAAGTAGAAATTCTTCCATTTAACAGTTTCCCAGGCCCAAAGTTTTATTGTTGTTTTTGATATCTTTCTTTCTGTTATCCATCTCTAACACTGAATCAATCAGAAAATCTTTTTGAACCTGCCCTTAGAATGTATCCAGAATCCAATCACTTCTCATTATCATGACTCTTAGACTAATCTAGAATATTATAGCTTTAATATGGATTACTGAAATGGCCTCTTCCCTGCTCTGTCTGCTCTTCTGAAATCTATTCTCCACATTGCAGTAGCTAGAGATTCTTTCTTTCTTTATTTTTTAACACACTGTATAATTTTATTTATATATCATTCTTGAAATGACAAAGTTAAAGAAATGGAGAGAGAGCAGATCAGTGTTTGCTAAGAGTTTGAGAATGAGGAAAGTGTGACTTTAAAAGGATAGCTTGAGGCAGTTTCTTTGTGACAGTAAAACAACTCTGTATCATGATCGTGATGGTGGTTATATAAATCTACACTTTATCTTAGCCCAAAGGCCAAGAAGTGATACATGAATCTAAGCATGTTAAAATGCATAAAGTTATATGCAAAGATGAATAAATAATGAGTCCATGCAAAAAATAAGCAAACACACAAGAAAAGGAATAATCTTCTCTACTGATAAATATTAAGTACTGGTTAGGTAGATGTAAAACCCAAGTAAGTTTCAAAGTAACTTTTTCTTTTTAGATTCTTTATATTATATTTAATTTTTATAAAACTCCTGATTCCCAAGAAGAAAAAAATGTAGCTGTTTCAAATGCTTGTAAAACACAGTTAAGCTAAAATATACAAGCCATTCTTTCAACTTTTATTATGGAAATTAGTTTTTTTGTTTTTTGAGTTGAGGTCTCACTCCATCACCCAGCTTGCTGTGCAGTGACATGATCACAGCTCACCACAGCCTCGACTTGCTGGGCTCAGGTGATCCTCCACCTCAGTTTCCTGAGTAGCTGAGACAGCAGTTGCACAGCACAAAGCCCCACTATTTAAAAAAAAATTTTTTTTGACAATAAGGTCTTGCTATAATGCTTAGGCTGGTCTGATGCTCCTGGGTTTAAAAAATTCTCCTACCTTGGGCTCCCAAAGTGATGAGATTATAGGAGTGAGCCATCTTGCCCAGTCAAAAGTTAATTTTTAAATGTGCCACTGGAAGGAAATAATTCAATAATATATTTCCTTTCTTTAAAATACATCCTATTAATCATATATTTTAAAAATATGTTTATTTTGAAATTATCACAGACTCACAAGAATTTGCAAAAATAATGCAGAGGTCCCATATGCCCTTCACCTAATTCCCTATCAATGGCAACATCTTATATAAAAGTAATTATACTACATTATCAAAGCCAGGAATTTGATATTGGCACAATTAATTAGAAATTTTTAAAAAATATAGGTCAGATCCTATCGATACTTACCAAAATTCCTCTATTGACTTCTCATTTAACTCACCTCTCTTGCAATGTCCAACAAGTTTCTATGTGATCTGGCCCCACTACCTTTCTAAATCTCCTTATTTATCATATTCTAACCATACTTGACTTCCTTGATGTTTCTTGAATTTGTGAAGGATTCATGGCCATCATGCTTGCTCTTTTTCTGCTGGCACCATTCTTGTCTGACATATATTTTTACATATATTTTATTTTATTTAAATTATGGGGCACATGTGGAGGTTTACTACATAAGTAAATTGCATGAAGGTGAGATCTGGGCTTCTAGCAAGCCCTCTCTCCTCTGGTAGTAGATGTGGTACCCAGTGTGGCTGTGTGCCCCTTATTCCTCTTCCCTCTTTCCCTTCTTTACCAGTGTACAGCATCTGTTGTTCATGTGTCCAGTGTTCAGAGCCTGCTTATAAGCAAGAGCATGCAGTATTCAGTATTTTGTTTCTGTGATAGTTCACTTAGAATGATGGTCTCCAGCTCCACCCATGTAGCTACAAAGGACATCATTTTGTTCTTCTTTATGGTTAATAGCATTCCATTGTGTTTATGTACCACAACTTCTTTATCCAGTCCATTTTCAGTGGGTATGTGGGTTGGTTTCATGTTTCTGTTATTGTGTCAACATAGGTGTGCAGGTATCTGTTTTGTAGAGTGATTTATCTGTTTCCTCTGGCTATATTCCCAGAAGTGGGATTGTTGGATCATATAACAGCTGAGTTCTTAGTTCTTTGAGATGATGGCACACAGCTTCCCATAAAGGTTGAATTAGCTTACATTCCCACCAACAGGGTAGAAGCATTCTCCTTTCTCTGCAGTCTCACAAATTCCATTGTTCTTTTACTTTTTAATAAGTCATTTTTTCATAATCCGTCACATAAACAGGTGTAAAACCAAGAAACACATTATTATCTCATTAGATGGAGAAAAAGCCTCCAATAAAATCCAGCATCGCTTCTTGATAAAAACCCTCTAACACTTAGGCATTGAAGAAACATTACTCAAAATAATAAGAGCCATCTATGACAAACCTGCAGCCAGCATCATACTTAATGGGCAGGAGCTGGAGGCATTCCCCTTAAGAACTGGAACAAGATGAGGATGCCCACTCTTAGCCCCATTATTCTATAGTACTGGAAGTCCTAGTCAGAGAAATGAGGCAGGTAAAAAAAATTAGGGCTATCCAAATAGAAAAAGAGGAAGTTAAGTTACCTGTCTTTTCAGATGTTATGATTCTATACCTAGAATATATCTAGAAAACCCCAGAAAGTCTGTCAAAAACCTCCTCGCACTGATCAATGACTTCAGAAAAGTCTCAGGATACAAAATTAATGTGCAAAAAAAAAAAAAGTTGCACTTCTGTACACCAAAAACAAGCAGGCTGAGAACCAAATAAAAAACAGAATCTCAACGATAATAGCTAGAAAAAAAAACAAGATACCTTAGCATCCACCTAACCCAAGAGGCAAAAGCCCTTTACAATGAACTACAAAATACTGTTCAAAGAAATCAAGGGTGACATAAACAAATGTAAAAACATCCCATGCTCAAGGATCGGAAGAATCAATACTGTTAAGATGTCCATTCTCCCCGAGATCATCTACAGATTCAGTGCAATTTCTATCAAATTGCCAACATTGTTTTTCACAGACCTAGAAAAGAAAATACAGAAATTTGTATGGAAGCACAAAAGAGCCTCAATAGCGAAAGCAATCTTCAGCAAAAAGAACAAAGCTGGAGGCATAGCACTTCCAGACTTCAAACTTTACTATAAGCTACAGTATCCAAGACAGCATGGTACTGGTACAAAAATAGACATGTAGACCAATGGAAAAGGATGGAAAATCTGGAAATAAAATCACAGACCTTCAACCAACTAATTTTTGACAAAACTAATGAAAACAAACATTGAGGAAAGGAAGCTCTACTTAGCAAATAGTGCTGGAAAAATTGGGCAACCACATGCAGAAGAATAAAAATGAACCCATACTTATCACTATATATCAAAATTAATTTAAACAGGATCAAGGACTAAAATGTAAAACTTCAAACTATAAGAATCTTAGAAGAAAACTTAGGGAATACTCTCCTGGACAGTAGAGTAGGCAATGAATTTATTGCCAACTCCTCAAAAGCAAATGGAAAAAAGCTAAGGTTGACAGGTAAGACCACATCAGACTAAAAAGCTTTTGCACAGCCAAAGAAATCATCAAGAGAGTAAAGAGACAACTCATGGAATGGGAAAAATTATTTGTAAGCTAAGCATCCAACAAAGACCTAATAACATCCAGGATCTACAGGGAACTCAAATAAAGAACTCATTAAAAACTGAGCAAAGAACACGAACAGACACTTCTCAAAAGAAGACATTCAAGCAGCCAACAAACATATGAAAAAATACTCAGGCTCACTAATCATCAGAGACATGCAAATCAAAACAAGATACCATCTTTCCTTATATTTGAATTACTTACTTTCTTATGTACTTCAGGCCATTGTTCAAATTTCATCTTAACAGAGATATTCACGTTGTCTACCTTATGGAAAATGGCATCCACCCCTGGAAACCTCTCTCCTTTTTACTCCATAGCACTTGTCCTTACCTATTGTACTGTATATTGCTATAAAACATTTTTTGTTTCTTCTTGCTAGAATGTAAGCCACAAGAAGTCAGTGAGTTTTCGCTCATGTCCATTGTTTTACCAATAGTTCAACCCAGAACAAGACCTGGTGCATGATATACACTTAATAAATATAGATTAAATAAGTTATTGAATAAATCCTATTTAATTGCTTGTGGGAAACATAAGTAAACAGCAAGTATGACTATCTCAATATGTTTTAATAGTGTGTTAACTCTGATACCAATAAAACCATTTTTTTATCATCAATTAGTTACCTTGCTGTTGATTTCTACACTCTTAATTGTCAATTGCTGAGCTTACACAGAACTGTAAGTTGTACTTGTAACATCTTGATACTCTTTTCAATGAAAATGACAGTTTTTGGAAAATGCATTCTTCAGTTTTAGTTTTCTAAATATGCACAATGCCTCTGTACTGTTATTCTGATTTCCTAAATAATAGCCTTTCTTCTCAGCTTCAAACTTAGTCTTAAAGTAGTATTCACCTTCTTGTCATCTGCAAAGCATTAATCTGTCATCATGTTTTTTTAGAAGAAAAGTACTATTTTTCATTACTTTGCATAAGCAGGAAATGTTAAAGCAGTTCACTAAATTTCCATATGCTTTTCTGAAAGTCTTCTTACATATTGGAATAAGCTACAAGGTCTTTTATAAAGTTACCTTTTAAAAAAGTATCAGCTTTAAATCACGTCATGTATGTTTTGGGTGTGTGTGTGTAAATGATAGAGTCAAAGTAGGAGTGTAGGAAGGATTGTTATAGATTTTTATTAAATTAATGTCTTAGACCTCGAGTGGTGAGCTCTAGCTCATACATGCATGCTACACTTTAACTACCAGGAGATGCATACCTTTTACTCCTGATATTTACACTTTTTATTTATAGAACTATCACACTGTGGTAACAGTTACAAACAATTATTTGGATTGACAGGATTCTAGAATACTCCAAAAGAAAGGTCCTTGGAGTTGCTCATCCCTGGTTTTGATTGCCTATTCTGCATCTTTCTAATTCTATATTGATTGGCATTTGGTAAAGGGTATTTAACATTTTTGAGCTATAATTCCAACACTTATAAAATGGGAGTAATAATCAATATTTCACACAGTTACTGTGAAGCTCAAATAAAAATATGTTTGCTAAGCAAGGAAACTGATGAATACTTACTGGGTAAAAAATGAAATGAATGGTGACAGTCACTGGTTATCAAAATGGCACCATGAGGCAGCACCCACCTGTGATGGAAAGGCCCTGACAATCAAGCTTAAGGTCACAGTCTTACCTAGAGCTCCAGGTATTCTGAAATGTGTAACAGTTTTTACCATATGAGTGGCCTGGGAAATTGTGCTGGGATGGGTAGGACTTCAGGAGACACGTTTGAGGATTTCTTACTAGTATTGCTACTGCTTTTTGTCTCAGAATTTAATGGTAACGTAAAGAAGTCCTCAAAATGTCCCTGTAAATAGTTCCTTTCAGGCCAAGGCTGGGCTCAATGAGAAACATGCTTTTCTCATGTAAGTTACCAGGGTACCTTGCTAACATTAACCAATGACAACATTATGACTTGATTCACAATCCATGATTATTACATTCTTATATTCACTGTTTTGAAGGTGGTCCACCTTTCATATAACTTAGTAATTAAATTTATTAACTAATTTCCAAGTCTAGATAATATCCAAGTAAATATTTTGTGATAATTTGAGAATGTTTGAATGGTAGAATTCTCCTTTATCAATTTTAAATATTTCAGGTGTCAATAATTTCCTTTATGAGTAGATTATGCATCCGTTCATGTGTAGATTTATTTATCTATTCAAAAATATATATAGGAGCACACTCTGCATCATTCCAGGTATTACTCAAGCCTCTCTCCCAATCCACCATTAAATTACCAGTATAATTTTCTTTCCTAAAGCTAAATCTTATTTTATTATTATTATTATTATTTTTTTAGAGTCAAGGTCTCTCTTTGTTGCCCAAACAGGAGTGTAGAGGCACAATCATAGCTCACTGCAGCCTCAAACACCTGGTCTCACATGATCCTCCTGCCTCAGCTTCATGAGTAGATTGGACTACAGGCAAGCACTGACACACCCAAGTATTTATCTATCTATCTATCTATCTATCTATCTATCTATCTATCTATCTATCTATCTATCTATCTATCATCTATTTATCTATAGAGATAAGGCATTGCTTTGTCACCCAGTCTTTTCTTGAACAATTCCTGGCCTCAAGCAATCCTCCTGCCTCATACTCTCAAAGTGCTGGGATATAGGTGTGAACTACTATACCCAGCCCTAACTCTTATTATTTAACTGCTGGTCTAAAAAAATTTCATCAGCTTACTATTTCCATCAGAATTAAATTTCAGTTGCATTATTATAAAAAAAGATGTAGTCTCCTATTCTGTGCAACATGAACTCCATCTACATACTAAATTCTCCACTAGTACTAGAAAATATTATGCCCTTTTGTTTATTTCTCCTAGTGCAGATGTTATTTTCGCCTAGAAATTTCCTTCTCTTTTCTGATATTTCTTTTAGACAAAACTCACAACTCATGCCCTCATTCTTCTGTTCAGAAATAGTATCCTTGTCCACAGTGTTCTGATGACACATAGTCATGCTTCTATTAAATCTCATTGCATGCTATGTTACATTGTATCTTCTTAAAAGTTATTTTATTTTAAAGATGTAGGGTGCAATTCAGGATTAGGTATACAAGTGGTCATTATACAGGTAAAGTTTTGGCCTTCCTTTGGTCTCCACTATGCCTGGTTTGAGATCAGGTACCCTCATTATGTGCCCTCCCAGCAGTTTCAAGCTACTGTCAATCCCTTTCTTTGAGTATTATGGTAAATGTTCAGGGTCCACTTATGAGTGAGTCTGGTCTTTGTTTCTGTGATAAATCACTGAGTATTATAGACTCGAAATCAACCCAAGATTCTGTGAAATTCATAATTTTGTTCTTATTTATGGCTTTATAATATCCATCGTGCATATGTATTACATTTTTTAAAGTCCAGCTCAGTTTTGATGGGCAACACGGTTGGTTCCATGTTTTTGCTATTGTAAATAGTGCTGCAATATACATGCATGTACAGGTATCTTTTTTGTAGAATGATTAATGTTCTTCTGGGGGTATTCCCAAAAGGGGATTGCTGGATGGTATGGAAGGTCAATTTCTAATTCTTTAAGGAATTGCTTACCATAGAGGTTGAACTAGTTTGCATTTCCACCAACAGCACAGAAGTGTTCCCTTTTCTCCTCATTCTCACCAGCATCTGTTGTTTTTTGTTTTATTAATGATGGCCATTCTAACTGGAGTTAGTTGTTGCCTCAATGAGGTTTTGATTTGCATTTCTTTGATGTTCAGTGAGGCTGAGCATTTTTTTTCACATATCTGTCTTCTTTTGAGAAGTTTCTATTCATGTCTTTTCCCCATTTTTTAATAGGGCTGTTTTTTTTTTTTTCCTTTTGGCATGTATGAGTTCCTGGATGTTAGACTTTTATCAGATATGACTTTGGCAAACATTTTTTCCCATTATGTGGACTGTTTCCTGCTCTCTTGATGTTCTCTTTGCTTTGCAAAAGCTTTTGAGTTTGATGAGTTTCCACTTGTTTATCTTATCTCTTATGGCATGGGCTTTTGGGATTTTGATCAGGAATTTGTTGCTTATTCCAATTTCCATAAGGATGTCTCCTGTATTTTATAAGATTCTTAAAGTTTAGGGTTTTCCATTTAGGTCTTTGATCCATTTGGAGTTGATTCTTGTGTATGGTGATAGGTAGGGGTCCTGTTTCATACTTCTGCAAGTGGGTCGCCTACAGATTCAATGCTATAACCATTAAATTACCAACAACATTCTTCTCAGACCTGGAAACAACAATACAGAAATTCATATGGAAACATAAACTAAGCCGGGCTCGGTGGCTCAGCCTGTAATCCTGCGCCTTGGGAGGCTGAGGTGAGTGGATTGCCTGAGCCCGCGGGTTCGAGACCCGCCTGGGGAACTTGGCGAGACCTCATCTCTACAATAAATCAAAAAATTAGCCGGGTGTGGTAGCGCACGCCTGTAATTCCAGCTACTTGGAAGACAGAGGCGGAAGGATCGCCGGAGCCCAGCAGCTCGAGGCTGCGGTGGCCGGGAGCAGCCACTACACTCCAGTCTGGGTGATCGAGTGGGACTCCAACTCAAAAAAAAAAAAAAAAAGAATCACACTCATCCCTGGTAGTCTGGAAGACTCTCTGCATGACCAAAACTGAGCTCTCTCATGAGTGACTGGAGAGGAACCCTGGTTGAATGTGAGGCAACATTATAAACTTCCTGAATTGTGGAAGCAATCTCCAGGTCACACACACATCCAGAGGTAATTTGACTGACAATTAGGGTTTAAGCACAACCTTTGACCAATAAGTGGCTTTTAAGGATTCAGGGACAAACCTCAAGGAAGATAGGCTAAAACACACCAACAAGGAGAACAATTCTGAGCAGGAACATCAGGGGTTGCACATTGCGAGGAAAATCGACTTCACAAAATTAATTTAGCCAAACAAATAAACAAATGACCAGACAAACAATAGAAAGAAGTCACAGAGGCAGGAAAGGCATATATAATTCAAAGTGCCTAGCACATTGCCTGGCTCATACGAATCAATAGTTTAGAGCCAAACTGAGTCCTCACATTGTTCTGACACTCACCTGCCGCGTGCCTCATGCAAATTGCTTTGCTCCTCCATGGCTTGGTTTCTTATAATTTATTAGTAATAATAGCACAGGGTTGTTGTGAAGATTAAACGAATTAAAGAACTGCCACATAGTTTACTTTTAATTAATATTAGCTTTTATTGTTATGATCCGAGTAACACTCGGCTGCGCCCCTTGATACCAATAAATGAAAGGCGCAGGGAACTGGTAGAAAGAAGTTTATTTCTGAGTTTGAATCCAGGGAGCAGAGCCGGACTCAAGGTCTTTCTAAAATGGTTCTGCTCACCCTCCGGGTTTTTACAGTTCACTTTCATAGTCCAGAGTTGTTAGTACCTATACATTAGCCATGTGACATTAGCCAGCAGAACATTGAACAAGACTTAAATTACAGCTGCATTTTACATTTAGATAGTAACATTTAGAGTAAAGAAAGTTTACAAGTCCTAAGACATCATGCATTGCAAAAGTTATGCAAATCACAAGATAACAATTATATTGATATTATATAGTTCAAAGAAAGAGAGTAAATAGGGATTTACATCTTTGGGCATAGTCTGCAGGGAAGTCAAGGATCTCGGAAGCTACTTACTGAAAGTGTATAGAAGACAAGGGGACTCTTAGTAATGTGCTCAGGAATGTGCAGGAGTGCTTGAATCTCTTCTCTAGGGGCTGTGGCAATGTGGAAGGACATTAGTGGTTCTCTGGATCATTATCATAATTAGGTGTGGGTTTTCCCATTTTCATATGTAATATGTGATAGCTATTGAAACTTCTCTAATTGATAGTTGGCCATTTTGAATCAAATATTAATATTTTTAAAATGTCAGTAGTCCCAGGAAGGCTTGTTTATAAAGCCATGGACACCTTGTAGTGAACATGTTCATGGCTTTATCATTGTCATAGGCCAAAAGGGCCAGGAAAGCTTACTTTAGCTTATAGGAAGAGGGCAACATCAAGTTGGAAAGAGAGAGTCAAGGAGTTCAAGACTAATTTCACTGACTTTGCAGTTCCACTTTGTACAAGTCTCCATGTTCATCCTAATGAATTACAAGGAAATTGTGGAGGTGACTGACATTCAGTTGCATAGATCAAGTCTTTCTGATTTCTCTAAAACCCTATATCCTAGTGCTTGTTGCTAGGTGAGCTAACCTTTTGATTTATTTTTTATTGTGAATACACAGAAAGACACACTAAACTACCAGATCTCTCTAGAATACTGCAGGATTATTTAGCTCAGCATTTCTTACAAGCCAAATGCTAGATCAACATCACCATCTATGATTCCATTTGCTGGCATTAAAGCCCAAATCCTCCCCAGAGCTTTCCTGACCACAGAACTGGTCTTGCTAACAAATAAACTCAAATACTTTATTACAAAAAGAAAAATACAGGGAAATCTCCCTTATGGTAGACTGAGGGAGAAAGGAAATGTATCTTTTTATAACTAGAATTTGGTTTCCTTGGCTTTAACCATAACCATGATAATAAATATAAATTGCCTCAGGGCACATTTTTATTTAAAAAATCCCATTTACAAAGGTTAGCTGTTGCATTACAATTTGAATAAGGTTCATAAAAAATGGCTTGATGTGCTATGTATTTGTTTTATTTTTGAAAGCAAATTAGCCAGCGTTTTGTGCTCCTAAATTGAAGGTTTCTATTTCCATGGAAGTCTTACTCCTTTTCTTCTAAAACTTTATTAACAGACAGGAATGTTTTCCTTTTTCTTTTCTTTTCATTTCGTAAGAACTATCATAAAAAATTTTAAACATTAACAGTATGACAAACACATCTCTCAGATCCAACAATTATCTGAGCTTTGCCACACTGACTTCGTCTATCTCTTTCTATTCATTTTTTTCTTTTTGAAGCATTTCAAAATAAATCCCAGACACCTCAACATACAGACTTCAATGTGATCTCTAAAAGCTATGGAAGTGTTCTTATATAACCTTAGTGCTATTATCACATCTAACAAAATTAACATGAATCATTGGTACTATCTAATACCTAGTCCATAGCTATACATCCTAGTTGTTCTTTTTACAACTTAAATAACTGAATTGTTTAAGTTAGGATTCAATTCAGGTCCACCATTGCATTTTCATCTTCTTTTTATTTTATCTTATTTTTTCATGGTATGGTTTGTTTAAAGGAAAAGGGTCAGTTGACCTGAAGAAAGTTGCACATTACAGATGTGTTACTTTGCTTCCTTTAGCCTTATTAGTTCCTGCAAACTAGAAAGAAGCTTGAGTGACTGACACTTGTTAGAATCAGTTTCAACCACTTGGTGGGAATGTTTCATAGGTGGTGCTAAGTAGTTTATGTTCATCACAACAAGAGACTCAAAATACTTGACTATTTTTGATGATGTGAAGATGTGCCAGTGAGTTGAGCAATGACAGCCTTGTCCTTTGGCTGTCCCTTTTCCCATAAGCACTTTGAATGACGTCACCTCCCCAGTAACTATTGCCAGACTCAGAGATTGAACTAGAATTTGCAAAATATTTTCTAATTCTACTTGTTTCTTCTACATTTATTAGTTATAATTGTTAATAAATAAGAACTTTTAAAATATAATAGTGGGTTTGGGGTAACCTGAAATGCAATTCCAATGAGCAAAGCATTTAATTGCTAAATTGCTTGATAAAGGATTTGAGGCCTGTTCCTTCTAATATAACTGACTCACTGGGAGAGGTATGGTTATCTCTCCCCTCTCCCTTTCTTTCTCTCACATCATCGTACATTTACAGATTTTTATACATCAATGAGTTTGAATCAGTTTCAATTTTTTTTTTATGCTTAAATTGTCTCATCCTTGGCTAGTAGAAGTCATTTCATTTTGCACAGTGACATTTTGATGTGGCCCAAAAGTCTTCGAGTATCTCTTTTCTTTCTAGCAAAAAGAAGTTCTAGATTTACTGAATATCTATTTTTCCTGTCATCTGAAGCTAGCCATTTCTTCTGGAGCTCTGGGCTCCATGATCTGGACACTAGATTAGCTCACTGTTCTTGAACTCACTTTACTTTCAAACATTTCTTATTGTGAGAGTTAGAAAGCGTGTATTATAAGAAATACAATAATGAATTTATCAATTATGTCTAATTCAAATTTGCTGTTGCTTTTTAAAAGTACATAATTAACTATTTTATATTTATTTTTAGTTGTAGCCTTTAGTTTATAAAGTTTTCTTGTTGGGTTAAATTTTACCTTGTTTGATATTTAAATTCTAGCTTCCTCCTTTTTATTTGCATTTGTCTGCCATATTGTTGTACATCCTTTTATTTTTAGCTTTTTGAAATCATTTTGTATGAGGTATGTCTCTTGTATTAAGCAAGCGGTTGGATGTGAATCTGTTAGCTAATCTAAATGTCTTTTATCTTTCTTATTAAAAATTAAGCAAATTTATATTTATTAATAATCTAGAAATTTTAATTTCTGTCATGATTTTATATTATATTGATATATATATATTCACACACACTACATCTTTCATTTTTGAAAGCTTTTTATGGTATACATGGGTTTTAGGATAGTTTGTATTTTTGTTTATGTGACTTTCATTATACTAATAGCTTTCTTTATATAATAATATATAAACATTATAAATAATATATCAAAAATTTATAACCAGATGGTCAAATCAGAAGGGTTGGCCAGATGGCCGAGTCTTTTTTAGACTGGGCTTGTCATTTTTATGCCTGTCTTTTTAAAATCATGTTTATTACCTACCCACAAGGGACAGTAGTGAAGATAGCTAGTACCATTTATTCTCCTCTACTCTCCTCCCTCTCTTCCATTACTCAATTTTAATGACAAATATTACCTTAAAGATATTTTTGACTCTTTAAAAATGCTTAAACTTTTGCTACTTCATTTGCCTTGTATCTTAATATCCATGAGGAAACCAGCAAGCATATTTCATTATCCATTGAGTCTCATTTTCTCCCATTTTTGTTAGCTATATTATGTCTATATTGTCAGAATATATGATATTGACTGATTATTTTGTCACCTTTATCTTATTTATTTATTCTTACTTCAAAGCTCACTCCTGGGATTTACACCATAGATTACTCCATTATTCCTGGGTGTGTGAACCTTATTCTCTAATATATTTGTTAGGGAGGGTTTATGGGACCAGTATTCCCTAAATGGTCAGGATAAATTTGGGTAAGATTAAAAACTATATTGTTGCTGTGACATACTGTAGGCAGTTCTAGAATAAGCATTTATTAGGTGCCAACGATGCCAGGTTATTCTGAGATAAACTGAAATGCTTGCCTTCAAGAATGTCACAGCCTTTAATATCTAATAGTACTTTCTTGCGCTGGAAATCTCAGAGTTATGCTAAGGTGTTTCCTTATTCAAATAACTTATTGCTTATATTTCTGAACACCAGATTTCAGACTCTAAGATCAATCAATTCCTTTGCATCTGGCCCAGCCTACAGTTCACCAGAAGAGTTAAGAGTTGAACAAACATATATGGAAATTGGTATCAGGACTGAAGAAACTTCACTGTCTTTATAAGAAAGTACTGGAAAATACTAGATTTTTAAATACCTCAAATTTATTCTTGGTCTCTTTTCTATTCTCTTGCTAAGCTCCTTCCTTTAGGCAGCTACCTAGTACCATGAGACTACCTGTTCTTTTCCTAATGCATACACGATGACGTAAAGTTTCCTTCATTAATTTCCCTCTTCCCTTCAATAGTGAATTGAACTTCATTTCATTTACCAAAGACATTCCACTCATCTCAGGGGGACTACCATGATTAATTAGGGATGTTTGCCAAAGGATGAAGGAATGTCAGGTGGAAGCCCTGCTGCTTGCAATCCCCATCCTAACTCATGATGATGCTATTTTTTAAATAAAGTCTTGCTCACTTGTATTATAAGCTCTTTTAAGATTGAGGGCCCATTAGGTATCTGAATTTTTAATCATATAGCATCAAAGAAATAAGGAAAGAATTTTAATATAAACATTCCCATTTTTTGAAGATTTTTAGAGACTAAACATTTTTGATTTATTAAATAACATGGTCGTCTTCCAGATACTTAATGGCATTAACTAAATGTCTTATGTTTTGAGTATCCAGAGATAAAAAGCATATTTACTTCAGGGCTTAATCTTAATTATGGAAACAAACAAGTTAATACGCAAATTTAATATGATATGATAATTATTTGTAAGAAGGTTGTGCAGTTGCATGGGAACACTAAGGAGGTCTAGTTCAATAAGGAGAGTAAGAGAAATATTCCTGGAGGAAATATTGTTTGAGCTGAGTCCTGAAGAGTGACTTGGAGATAGCAAATACAGGGTGCTAAGGGGGTGGAGTTTTTGTAAGAACAGAGAAGAATACACCTGGCATTAAAGCAGGAGAAAGTATTATGTGCTTGTATAACTAGCTGTTCACTGCAGTGTGACTATACGATACAAGTATATGTGTACAAAACTGAGACAAGAGTGACAGGAAGAGACCAGCCACTACATAACAGAGGCACACGTTATGTGTCCTTGTACCAGTTGAAAAATTGCGTTTACAGTCCCAGAAGACTATGCTTTTACATATCTCAGAAGACTATGAGATACCACAAAATATTTTGAACAGGAAATGCAATCAGAATCAAAGATTTTATGACCAAATATGCTGACTAAAACTATAGAACAAAGCATCTATTAATTCATTCATTTACTTAACACATAATGAATAAGCTTCCACTATGTCCTGAGCACTATGTTAGGCACCGAGGATTTAATGGATAGCAGTAGCAGACACGATCCCTCGTCTCATGGATCTAAATTCAACTTGCTGTTTTTACTTTTAGAGCCAGTCTTCCAGCATATTCTAGCTTGCCTTTGTTTCCATTATTAATTTCTCTCTTGACTAGATTATGCCAATTGGCCTACTGACATTTGAAAATATTTCTCTATAAAAATATATGTATATA
This sequence comes from Tarsius wallacei, assembly GCA_963574415.1. NCBI lineage: Eukaryota > Metazoa > Chordata > Mammalia > Primates > Tarsiidae > Tarsius > Tarsius wallacei. The sequence goes on from CAUYQG010102794.1 coordinate 31,797, forward strand.
GGGCAACCCCCTCGGATCCCCTCCCACTGTGGGAGCTTTTCTGTCCTCTCAATAAATCCTGCTTTCTCAAAAAAAAATGTATATAAATATTTCCCTATAAAATATATATAAATAGATATATATTTGTGTGTGTGTATATATATATATATATGTGTGTGTGTGTGTGTGTGTATGTGTGTGTGTGTGTATCTATATTTGTGTGTGTATGTATATATGGTAGACCCCCCCAAAAACCTGGAATTATTTTTTGGAGGGGGTCCTCTTGTAGTACTGGCTTCTCCTGCTATGTAAGTGTTCTAGGAACCCACTGGCATCACTGTGCCAGCTAGCATTGTTATGAGAGGCTGCATTCAACTTCAGTGAATTTTTCTTTGGAGATTCCTTCAACACATTTGTCCATTTCACGATGGGTGATGGGTGATTTACAAGCACACCTGCATACACTGCACTGAGTGCTCAGCAGTTTTGACCAAAGGCATCATGATCCCAGTTCTCCACCCACTCTATTCACCAGATCTCACTCACTCAGAATGACTTCTTTGTCCTCAAAAAGTCCTCAAAAACATTTTGCTGATGTGAAAGAGACGAAACAAAAGATGACAGGAGCACTAAAAGGCATCAAAATTGATGAGTTAAAAAACTGTTTTGAGCAGTGGAAAAAGTGTCTTGATAGGTGTAGTTCATCAGATGGAAAGTACTTTGAAGGTGACCGAAGTTTAAAAATGAAAGAATAAATACACAATTTTTCATATACATATACATATATCAAATGAAAAGAAGACCACTCTCCTTCATTACCTTCCTTCTTTTGTGGAATTTTCTTGTTCCTAATCTCAGAGACTATACCTATCTACTTTCTCTTTTACTTCTTCATTCCAGGATAACTTTTATTCCTACCATTTCATTAGAACAGCTTTTATCAAGATCGTGATCTGTAACTTGCCAGATCCACACTGAATAATCTTTTCTCCTCCTCTTCAACCTCTCAGCAGTTCCTGATTCTGTTGATGGCAGCACTTCCTTACCTACCTATGTGATTCAACTCCTTTCTGTTTTTCTTCCTATACCTCCCATATTTCTCCTTCCCAGACTTCTTTGTTGGCTTCCCTCACTCTACCTGGACTCTAAACGTTGCAGGGCCATGTGGTCTGTAATCCCCTGCTCTCCTTCCTCTATACTCTCTCCTTAACTGATTTTGTTTAGTTTCTTAGTTTAAATTTCATTTGTACATTGATATCTCCCTGATTTATATGTCTGGTACCATTTTACTCCCAGGGCTTCCGATTCAGATGTTCAAAGGTCTTTTCAGCTTGTCCACTTGAATGCCTAATAGACATCCCAAGTTTAGCATGAACGTAAAAGCCTTCACTGTTCACTTTCCCTCAGTTTCTGTCACTCCAGTAAATGGCACCACACTTCACCCCGTTGGCCTGGACAACAATTTAGGAGCCATCCTTGATGTAGCTCTTTCCTGTTTGCCACTCTCCACATTCAGCTTTTAGCAAGTCTTGTTGGCTTTTCTTCCAAAATATATTCAAAATATACCCCCTTTTATCATATCTTATGCAGCTTCCCTAGCTACCATCATGTGGCCCTAGAATGATTGCAATAGCCTCCTAAGCAGTTACTCTGTTTTGGTTCTGCTTTCCATAGCCCCTTCTCCAGAGAATAACCAGTGTTCTTTTTCAAATACAAATAAGGGCATATTCCACAGACTTTTCCTTCTATTTCTGCTATTGTCACCCACTACAACTGCAACATAATCTAGGCAATGGAATGGAGAAGGTAGGAGGCAAAAAAAAAGGCTCATCACCTCCCTTTTAAGAAGACATTCCAGTAGTACCACAAGGCAATTCTTATATTGCACTGGCTGCAACTTAGTCATACAGCAACGCCTTGCTATAGGATAGTACAGGAAATGTGTTACTTTTTCTTATTGTACATGTGCCCACTAAAAATTTAAGTTCTGTCACCAATAAGCAATGACTGATGTTGGGATAAGTAATCAGTAATCTCTGCCTCATTTGCTCAAGTGACTCCTTCTGAGAAAAGTCTTTATTGATTACCGTACATAGGGTACTCTTGCCACTATATTATTATTTGTTTTATTGTCCTCATAACACATCACTATCTGAATTTATCATACTGATCAATCCATGTCTAGTTATTCATCTAAAATTTCATCTATCTAATTATCTACCCATTTATGTACCTATCTGCAATCCGTTCACATATTTATTGTCTGTTTTTTCCTTTGAATTTAAAATCAGGGATATTACATGTCTGTTGAATCACTATATTCCTAGAACCTAAAACAATGCCTGACACTTAATAGGTACTTAATGCACTTATGCTGAACATTTTTTGTGAAGTTACATTTGCTGGGTGTGGGAAAAAATTATACACACACACACACACACACACACACACACACTTAGATGGTTCCAGTGCGAGCATAAGAGTTTTAGGAGAATTGCTCATGTTTAAAATGGTTGAGGAGAATGTGAGCAAAATGGTAATGTTTGGGTATGATGTTCAAAGCCCATTTAAGACCATTGCTTTGCTAGATTCTGGTGTAGCCGTGTGCTCTTTGAGCTATGGCTATCACCATGCTTCTTGGCTTTGATCCCCTCCCCCATCTTGGGAAGATGAATCTTCTCTCTCCCTTCTTTTTCTCTCTCTAACTGACTTTTAAATAAACTATATTTTTAAATCTTTAAAAAAAAAACCATTTGAGATGGCTATCATGCATTTTATTGTATAAATCTGTTTTGTTAATGACTTTCTCCAGCAGTGCTCAGTTACTAGGATTCAGGCTAGAGGAAATGGCCAGTAGTTTATCTAGTGTTGAGAGCTTAGGATATTGGTAAAAGTGTACTAGAATGGTGGATGATTATAACTTCCTTTGGCCATTATATAAAATAAATATAGTTATAATAAGTAGTTTGGATAAAAATAATAAAAAAGGAAAAAAAGTAAGCTAGAAGATAATAATACACATTTGTAGGGTTTTTAGGTTCAGAGTGAATGTGTGTGTTTTTAAAATTTATGTAACCTCAATTTTTATGAATATGTGGATAAAAGTAGTCTGTGAGGCTTGCAAAGCAGATGTTACTATGCTTATCTTACAAGTGCAGAAAATACAACTTAAGTTTAATGACCTTCCCAAACACAAAAGGAAACGAGAGAAAAAAGTAGACCAAGAATCTGCGTCACCTAAATATTTGCCTAAAGTTTCAAAAAAGAAATATAGTGTCCTCAATTAGCATGACTTAACTAACGTGTTTTGAGTACTTTATTGAATAAAGAAATATTGGATTCCATCATCTATCTGTGAATTCAAAGGAAGAAATGCAAAGATACTTTTTTGTCGTTGTTGAAAATTAATACTGGTTTTCACTCAAGTCAGTCACACTAATGAAATCGTAACTGCAGGTAGAAGTAGTGTCCTGAATTTCACATGAATAATGGATGCAAAAATAAATCTATTAAAAGAATAACATTTCATTTTGGAGGATGATAGTTGCATGCAAAAGTTAACATTTTCTTGGTGTGATAATGAATGTCAACTTTAGGTGCAGTCGAAAAAGCATGGACTTTGAAACACACAAATTAGAATCGTGCCCTAGCCTTTTCTGAAAATTAGGTTTGTCATTCACAGTATCGGAATGGTAATGGCTTCTTCATAGCAGGATAGACTTAAACCAGGAATTAAATCTGTCTTTATGAAAATGACACACTTCTGTTCACATTTCACTAACTTTTAACAGTCACATATCTATGCCTAACTTAAAGGGGAAGGAAAAGCAAAATTCCCATGTGGACCTAAAAGAAGGAGTATGAGAAGTATTAGCCAGCTGACCTCATTTATACTATGGTGACTTAAATTAATGAGAAAAAATTAATTTTTAAAAGTAATAAACAATATAACAGCATTTTCCAAAGCATATTTTACTGATTCTATCCAGAAGTATATTAGTAGATAATCTTAGTGTGAAGAGTTTTCTTAGTCAAATAAGTTTGACAAATATTTGGGTACTTAAAATCTGAGATAGTCTGCTATAGGATTTCACAGGACTTCAGTATGCTAAAACTCATTACAGATCTCCAAAATGGGAGGTAGCAACTACAGTATACAGCATTTCTCAATCTTAGTGGATTCTAGAATCATTTTTGTTTGGTTGTTTGCTTTCCAAGGACAACTGTGTGAGATTGTGCTACAGGGTTAGGGGTTAGGGTTAGGGTTAGGGTTAGGGTTAGGGTTAGGGTTAGGGTGAGAGTTAGGGATGAGATTATGCTACAGGTAATCTGTATGCGATTATGCTACAGATAATCTTACAGATTGAGAATTTGTGCCCCAAATCATCTGAGATCTGATGAGAATGAAAATTTAAAAACCCAGGTAAGAGGACAAAGTTCTCTGAGTTTTGAAGATGATTGTATATAAAGGCAAAGTGTATAGATGCCTCAAGATTTTAACTTCTTTGTTATTGGGATCAGAGTACTGGTGTAGACAGTTTTGAAATCAAGTAACTTATTGGAAAGGTGCCCAGCAGGATGCCTGCTAAGAAGAAATTAAGGTTTCCAATGCACATTCCTCTATGGTGAGCAGGAAACTTGAGGTTGGACCAGACATCATGGTTTTCCTCAAAGACTGAAGCCGCAGTCATACCATGGTTGATGCCAAGGTAGGTGGTATATCTTTCTCTGGGCAATGATAGCGCTCTCTCTCTCTCTCTCTCTCTCTCTCTCTCTCTCTCTCTCTCTCTCACTTATCAATGTTACACTGTTACTGGCCTTGGTAAAGATTTCACTCTAAATGCTGTGTCACAGGACTGATCACATAAAAGTGTGAATAGTGATCAGAAAGTGGTGACTCAGAAGCAGTGTTCTTTATGGACCAGTACACTGTAGGAAGGTGCTAAGAGGGTTGGTGTGGTGTTCTCCAACTTGTTGGGAGTTTGCTGACTGCTGTTAAGAGGAATTGCAAGTGTCTCCTCTCCAGGTTTCAAGGCATAGGAAAATAATTGGAAAGTTTAATACCTAGTCCTACTTGCAATCAGTCTTGCTATCGCTGTTGAAGATCTTACACTAATGAGAACATAGTGCACTATCATCTCTTGTGTGAGACACAGTCTTTTAGCTTATCTCTGGAGTTTTCAACTCCTACCTTCACTCTCACTGATTTATTGTCATTGTAGCAAGAGTACTCAATGTTATAATTCATCAGTGACTGATTTGCCAATGCATTCAAATTCCAGTTAAAAGACCACATAATCCGGCTCCTACCTACCTCTTTCCCCATTGTTGACTTCTCTTCAGCCATTCCTGCTTTCTTCTAGTAGTCTTAACAGACCAGACTCTTGCTCAGGGTGTGTGAAGACAGTATTCCCTCTACTTGGAAGGCTCCTTTGCTTCTCTTTAAAAGACTAGTGTTTTCTTACTTAAAAAAAAAAAAGATTGCTTAAATGCCACATTTTTAGAAAAACCTGTCTCTATGATGCTTTCTGAAGCACGTAATACTTTTTAATTTTGCTCTTCTAAAATGTCCTCAATAAACTTGCCATAATTTATAATACTACAAGTTTACTTATTGTATGATTCGGGTTTTTTGATCTGTCTCTTTTACTAGAATATAAATGATAAATCCATGAGAGTAAAAATGATGCTTATTGTATACATTACTTAACCTCAACACCTAACTAGAATAATAAGTCTATATCAAAGGAATGAATATAAGGAAAGAAGGAGAGAGAGAAGGAAGGAAGGAAGGGCGAGTGGGAGGGAGGGAGACAGGGAGGAGAAATAAAGCAAATGTTTCAGAATGCCACCACCTGGGGAGATTTGGTGGTTGTCAACCAAGAAGCTCACTACATATCTTCCGCTTTTTTCACTTAGCTGGTTTAAAAATTTTATCTTTTCCACATTTACTTCACTAGTGACTTCTTCAATATAGTCCTACAGAATCCGTTTAGGATCTCCATTTGTTTGTATTTTCCTGCCTCTATACTTTTTTGATCATGAACTAAATACGTTTTCAATTAATTTTCTATTCCAATGTCATATTTCCTATGAAAACTAATCAATTCTGATTAGATTACCAAGACATTTTAGATGAACTTCTCTTATAAAAAAACCTTTCTTGCTAATATTTTATAGACCTCAGGTTTATATCATGCATCTTGTCTTTTTCTATACTATGAAGTTGGACAGCAAGAAGAATCTAGAACGAATTCTTTTCCTTAAAGTACCTTATGCACTGTCTTATCTATAGTGTGTTATCAGTAACCTTTCTTTTAACTTATTTCTTCATCCATATGGTAATGTCAGTCAGTGTTAAAACAGCACCAGTTTTCACCAATTATTTTAGAACTTGTCTTTGAAATGCCTATTTATTTTTTATATGGAAAATTAATTGTGTCATAATTCCATGAGTGCCACTTTATACTGATAACATAAAATATTACAGTAGGCAATTTCAATTCACTTATTTGTAGAGCATAGAGTATACAGGTATTTAGTGTCTGCTTCATACATAAACACTGAACATTAGGAAAATAAATTGCCTTTTTACTCCCTACTTTTTTTTTCCTCCTTCTAAATGCCAGTACCATAACAAGCCTGTCAAAACAAGATGCTTAATTATGGCACCTCTGCATCGGGAGGTTATCAATGTAGACAAAACTGTTGACACATTATAGCTAAGATACAGCAGAGTGAAAAGTTTAATCAGCTGTAAAAACACCGATGAATTGGATCCCAAATACGATAGGCCATTACAGGAAAAGTATTATTGATGTAATTCTGAAAAGAAGACCTTGGATGGGGAATCTTGCTGAATAAGAAAATGTGGGCTTACAACATTCTGTCCTAAAGGAGAGAAATTGGCTATAAAAAGAAGAGCTTGATGTTCATCTCTCTAATAGAAATCATTTGGTACCATGCCATGAACGGTGAGTTTGCAAAATGCACAGTGTGAACTAACTTATAATATTCCCTTGCCAGATGCAGGTTCACAGCCAGAACTCAAGGCTTGATGAAAAATACCCAAATGCCATATATCCATGGAGTGTTATCAGTTATCATCTGTGGCTTGGTCCTTTTCAATTGATCATTACACCAATAACATCAGCTCAATTTTTTCTTTTCCTTTTTTTTTCTTGCTTAAAATTTTTGCACTGTTGTTTCCACTATTGTTCTGGGCCACTGTTTCTTAGATCAATGCATATATGTGTGTTCATCAAGCTGGTCTCAGTTCAAGTGTTACTTCCCTGGAAAGGATTCCATGACCACCATCCCTAGGTTACCCCACCCTTGCTGGTCACACTAGGGCACATTGTCTTATTTCTCTTTTTCATTATGTTTGTCAATATGTGAAACTGTTAATGGGCTGATTATTTGTTTACTGTCTTTCTGTTCTACTAAAATGTAACTCACAGGATGCTTGTTTGTCTTTATCTACTACTATGCTTCCAGGGTTGGAGTGAAGTCTGGTGTAGAGTAGTGATTTCATCAATATTTTAGAACAAACGGATGGACCTCATTTGGTGAATCGTCTTTTCCCAGCATTGTAATATCAGTTTTCAACTTCTTAAGAGAGTTCAATAATGCACAAGCCATTTTCCTGCTAAGAAAATGAGCTGAAAAAATTCACTGTAAGTTCACCCACAATATTGATTGTGAAAACTTGCTGGAGTTCTCTAATTTTGAAGAAAAAGGAATACCTAAGGAAGAATGCAGGAGGCAATGAATTGTCATTTATGAGAACTCTATTATGTGCTACATTAGGTGTTTTAGTCACAATATACATTTATGAGCCATAAAAATGATAAACCAAATATTTTGAATACCCACCATATGCTCAGTACACCTCCGAAATATTTAATTGCATTTTGTTTTTTTTTTCACTAAATTTTCACAATAAACTTATGAGGCAGGTATTATTATTATCTTCATTTTAAAGTTTAAAAAATGGATTTCTGCAGGTATTATTTTCTTAATTAAGATGGAAAATGTGAAAGCTAATTTTTTAGGGCCACGAACCTAGTAAATGACAAAGCTCGGATTTAAACCCAGATGGTCTGCAATCTATACTTTGTTTTTCAAATGTCAAATTGTATGTATGTATGTATATGAGTATTTATGTGGGGTGTACCTCCAGTCGAGAATTATGATGAAAAGTCCTTCAATTAGTGAAAAATAAATCATTTTCTGAGTGCCTACCCATGTGTTGAAAGTGAATCCATTTTTTTAAGAGTATAAAAATAATATAAAGAACTAGATAAACCATGAAGTGTTTAGTATGAGTGTAAAAAGAAATTATTAAATAATATGATTGACTTAAGTATGGTGTTGTTAGGTATGTATGTAAACTCAGGACAGAAGTTAGGGAGGAAGTGCTTGATGTAAGTTATGGAGCTTACGTTGAGTCTTGAAAGATGGATAAGAACAAGAAGAACAGAGAACATGGGGAGATGGGAGGAGACAGAGAGAGGGAGGGGAAACAGAGAGAATGAGAATGACAGAGAAGACTCTCTCTTGCACCAGTGTAGTCCACCACAGCCTCTGGACAAAGTGGGAAAAGCAAGTGAGGGGAATTCAGGAGCTCCGTGCTTCTGCTGCAAGCTTGCAGGGCCCTTGTAGGGCTCTGGTCCCTCATGGGACACTGCCTTACCCACAGCCATGTTCTGCCATCGAATGGTACAGGAATAAAAGCCTTGAGCAGTGCCAGCTGCCATTTCCCAGGAACTTCACCCTTGCAGGTGGTGTGGCTGCTTTCCAACCAGCCTGGGAGTGGATGGTCCCAAGGCCAAACTCCACCACTGCAACATTTCTTAGCTGGATGGGTTGCCTGAGAATACCTGAGGCTGTCTGCACTCTGACAGTCAGATCATAGACTGCCTGAGCCCAAGGCAGGGCCCAGATGTGATGTGTTGCCATAGCAATCTCATTCTCAGTGTAAATTCTTCTGTTCTGGAAGAACAGAACTGTTCTGTACAACAGTGTTATTCCAGTGGCCTTAGACTCCCTCCCAATCCCCACTGGAGTAGCCAATAGTGCACAATTGTAGGGTGCTCAATTTCCTTCCCTCTACACTCTCCTCAAAAGCTCAGATAACTTGAGTAATTCCCAGAGCCTTTCCCTCAGTGGAGGCTGGCTGGGCATTTCCTTGTAGCAACATTAGCCAACAGCAAATACTACAGCCACCATTGCAGTTGTCTTTCTCCCATGAGTGCCACCTCCTGACCAGAAGCCAACAGTACAGCTCATCACAATGGATATAATACTTAAACTCTGGGGAATGCCTGACACCAAAATCCAGCTAACACCACATTGCAAACCACTCCTCCAAGCACTCAAGACAGACACTGTGAACCAGGACAGGTACCTAGCACAGGACTGCCACAGCTGGCAAATGAGAAACCTATTATACCAAGGCTATATATAGCCAAGGAAACTCTACAATGCCTACACCAGCCCCCTGCCAACCACAAATAAGAAGAAATAGTCTCCTCAAATGAGAAGGAACCAGAAAAATGATTCTGACCATGTGAAAAAATAGGGTTCTGCAACACCCCCGAAATATCACAACAACTTTTCGGCAACAAACCCTGACCAAAATGAAATTTTTGAAATTCCAGATATATAATTCAAAAGGTTGATTACAAAATTGATCAATGAACATCAGAAGAAAACTGAAAACCAACATAAAGAAATTTTAAAAATGATTCAGGAAATGAATGAAAAATTAATCAAAGAGACAGATACCAAAACAGACAAACAAACCAACAAACAAGCAGAAATTCTGAAAATGAAAGAATCAAGGAAGTGTAGAATGCAGTGTAAAGCTTTTACAGTGGACTAGAACAAGAAGAAGAAAGGATCTCAGAACTTGAAGACAAGACTTTTGAATTAACCCAATCAGTTAATAAAGATCATAAAGTAAAAAGAATCAAGAGAATGGAACAAAGTCTTCAAGAAATATGGTATTATATAAAATGTCCAACCTAAGAATCATAGGTGTTTCCAAAGAAGAGAAAGCAACAGACTTGGAAAACCTATTTCAGGAAATAATGGAGGAAAACTTCCCTAGTCCTTGCCAGAGATATGAACATCCAGATACAAGAAACTCAAACAAACCTCAGAAGATTCAATGCAAAAAGGTCATCCTCAAGGCATATAATCATTTGGTTATGCAAAGTTAATGTGGAGGAAAGATAATTAAAAGCAGTGAGACAAAAGCATCAAATCACCTACAAAGGTAAACCTATCAAAATAACAGATGACTTCTCAGAAGAAACACCATAAGCTAGAAGGGATTGGGGCCCCATCATCAATCTCCTCAAATAGAATAACTGTCAGCCAAAAGTTTTGTATACCCCAAGACTAAGTTTCATAAATGAAGGAGAAATGAAGTCCTCTGCAGATAAGCAAATTCTGAGGGACTTTGTCACCACTACACTGACTTTACAAGGCATACTCAAAGGGGTTATAAATAACCTAGGGAATCCCAAAGACTCCTCCAAAGGCTCCCAGATTTGATAAATGAATTTGGTAAAGTTTCAGAATACAAAATCGACACACATCAATCAGCAGTACTGCTATACACAAATAGCCACCAAGCCGATAATCAAATTGAGAACTCAATTCCATTTAAAATAGAAGTCAAAAAGCTAAAATTCTTAGGAATATATTTAACCAAGGAGATGAAAGATTTCTACCAGGAGAACTATGGAACTCTGATGAAAAAAACTGTAGCAGATATAAACTAAAAACAAACAAGCAAAACGTCATGCTCATAAGTTGGAAGAATCAACATTGCAAAAACTATTACCTAAATTAATCTACAGATTCAGTGCAATCTCCTTCAAAATACCAATATCATTTTTCACAGAACTGGAAAAAAAATCCTAATATTCATATGGAACTTCAAAAGAGCTAGAATAACCAAAGCTCTACTAAGCAAAAAGAAAAAAGCTAGAGGCATTGCATTACCTGACTTCAAACTATGCTATGAGTTTGCAGTAACCAAAACAGCAGGGTACTGGTACAGGAGCAGACATGTGGACCAATGGAACAGAATCCAGAATCCAGTAATAAACCCAAATACCTATGACCAAGTGCACTTTGACAAAGCAGACAAAAACATACACTAGGCAAAGGATACCCTATTCAACAAATGGTGTTGGGAAAATAGATAACTAAATGTAGAAAAATGAAACTTGATCTCTTTCCCTCCCCATATACAAAAGTCAACTCAAGATGAATTAAAGACTTAAATGTCAGATCTGAAACCATAAAAATCCTAGAAGAAAAGAATTTATGAACAAAAACAAATGAAACTAAATAAAAATAAACAAGTAGGACTTAATTAAACTAAAAATCTTCGGCACAGCAAAACAAATAATCAACAGAGCATATAGGCAACCTAAAGAATGGGAGAAGATATTTGCAAATTATGCATCTGATAAAGGACTACTATGCAGATGATATAAATAACTCAAACAAATCAGCAAGAAAAAGCAAATAACCCTATAAAAGTGGGCAAATGACATGAACAGACATATCTCAAAATAAGATAGACAACGAACATATGAAAAAATGCTCAACATCAGGGAAATGCAAACTAAACCCACAAGGAGATACTACCTTACACCAATCAGAATGGACATTATTACAAAATCAAAAACAATAGATGCTGGTGCAGTTGCAGAGAAAAGGGAACATTTATACACTGTTGGTAAGAGTGTAAATTAGTACAACCTCTGTGGAAAGCAGTATGGAGATTTCTCACACAACTAAAAGTAGATCTACCATTGGATCCAGCAATCCCACTACTAGGTATCTACCCTGAAGAATGGAGATAGTTATATTAAAAAAGACGCCTGCATCTGCATGTTTATCGCAGCATAATTCACAATTGCAAAGGTGAACCTAAATGCCCATCAACTGATGAGTTGATGGTGAAAATATGTTATATATACACCGTGGAATACTATTCAGCTATTAAAATAATGAAATAATGTCTTTTGCAGCAACTTGGAAGGAATTGGAGAACATCATCCTAAGTGAACTAACTCAGGAAGAGAAAACCAAGCACTGCGTATTCTCACTTATAAGTGGGAGTTAAACTAAGGATCTGCAAAGGCATAGGAACGCTGGAGACTCAGAATGAGGAGGGGGAAGGAGTGAAGGGACAGAAAAATAACCTATTGTACAATGTTCACAGGTGGGAGTGGTAGGTGCTCTTAAAGCCCAGACCAAAACTATTTGTATCCCCCAAAAGTATTGAAATTTAAAAAAAAATAGAATAAAATAATTTTAAAAAATTGAAAGTGTGTGAGAGAGAGAAGAGAGGGAGAAAGGAGGGAGGAAGAGAGAGATGAGCAAAGGTATAGGGTAAAGAAGCAAGAAGTTGAACATGCAGCAGAAAGGTGTAAAGGAAAGGAGAGAGGTTCCCTAGTAGATAGAAACTAAGAATTTAGTATTTAGTTCATAAGGGACAGTTCAAACATTTAGGTAGGACCAGACTATGGATACTAAATGCACATCTCCTTATCCTTTTCTGTTTTTCTACTGGCTGTTGGCACGGGTGCTGGAGGCAATATGTGAAAAGAAAGAGAGTGAAGGGAAAGCTGTCTCCTCTTGAAAGCACAGAGGATTATGGCAGAAGACTTGAAGAAGTACACACTGAGTAGTTTGATAAAAATCAGACCTTCCTGGAGAAGCATATTAGAGCGGAAGACAAAACGGATTTCTGCAGTGTGGAAAGGGAAATCTACCAATCTAATTCATTGTGCTTCTGGTCACTTACTACTTTTATGGTTAAACATGGGTTTCTGCTTTACTTATGAGCTTAGGGATTTTTATGTAGACAATGCATTTTCATGGCCTAAAAAGTTTCACTCCCTAAAATTAATTCTGGCAGAAAAGTCAGTGTATAAAGTAAGCTGTTTCGGAGGCATTCCACCAATAAGAAAATGTGCTGTTGCTATTGCTTTAGCAGTACAAAAATAAATTGATGTTTACAAAAAAAATCTTGATGCACAGAAATTCTGAAGTCAAAGACTTTACCAAGTGTGCTTTATTTTAGTGTGTACAGAATTTTGCAAAGCAATTAGTCTATAGTTTATTCAACCACTATTCAGTAATTAAATCTTTGAGAAACTACTATGTGTTCTGTGCTTTCATGTACATATTATTTCATTTACTCTTAACGCTTAATATGTAATATTGTAATTTTACCCCCAAATACCCCCTGAGGTTAAGTCTTTGCCCAAAGTCACAGATAGTATTCTATAACCCTAGGTCCTATGCTATTTCCTTCTTTCCATAATATTTTTATTCTTCAGGATTATGAAATTTTCCTAGCCTGTCGGATAACAGCATTTCCTTCCTCCCTCCCTTCCCCTTTCCTTCCCTCCCTCCTTCCTTCTCCCTCCTTCTCTTCCTCCCTCCCTTCCTTCCTTCCACAGATACTTAATGATATCTGAGTTCCAGGAATTATTTGAAGTTCTGTAGATAAAAAGAAAATAAAACATTGTCCTTCACCAGTGAGTAATTAATAATCTACCAGGGGAAACAGGTATTTCTATAATAAACGTAATACAGTGTTAACAATGCCATGATTGTTTACATCACATGTAAAATAGTGGAACAAAGGCATTGGTCTATTTTGCAGAGTAGAATCATAAAAAAACTTCATAGCAGAAGTGACAATTAAGCTGAGTCCTAAAAGATATATAGGTATTCACAAGAAAAACTAGAGATAACGACCAGAATCATCCTCATCCCAGGAAATAGCATGTAAGAAGACATAGAGGTTTAAGAAATAGTGCAAACAAAAACCTCACCTTTGCAAAAAAGCATGTGAAGAACAACAATCTAGGCGTCCTTCATAAATCCTCTCTTGGGTAATTAGCTTTCTGAATAGTACCAAGCAGCAGTAAATGTTCCTTTCTCAGCACTTGGGAATGTCTGAAATGCAGGACAAATATTCATGCCACCAAAAAATGTTAATACTTAATTTGCATGAAACTTCATTTGACAACACCATCATTAAATGTTAAGTGAGTTTATTGGTTCCAGACACAAATTTCTGGGCCACTTCATTCTGAAAACCTTGTTAGCCTCACCTACAAATTTAATGTTGGGGGGAAAAAAAAGGCCTGGCGCTTTGGCTCAAGCCTGTAATCCCAGCACTTTGGTTGCCTGAGCTCAGGGGTTCAAGACCAACCTGGACAACTTGGTGAGACCTCGTCTCTACAACAAAGCAAAAAATTAGCTGGCCATGGTAGCACACGCCAGTAGTTCCAGCTACTTGGAAAGCTGATTCGGAAGGATCGCTTGAGCCCAGCAGGTCAAGGCTGCGGTGGCTGTGAGCATGCCACTGGATTCCAGCCTGGGCGACAGAGTGAGACTCCAACTCAAAAAAAAAAAAAAAAAAAGAGAAGAAAAGAGAAAAAAAGCCCAAATTGCCCCCTTTACTAAAAGATATTGGAGATTTAGAAGCACATTGGTAGCATTCACCTTGAAGTGTAGACAGAACCAAGAAGTCTCTTTAATTCAAACCAGCATACTGTAACACTGCTTCTTATGGTTAGATCACTCTCTTATCTTTTTCTCCAGCCTCTGAAGAATATGACCTCACAGTTATGTCCACTTTCTTGTTGTCTTTTTTCAAGGAAAAAGCCCAGATTTAGAAACAAAAAAGTAGTAACAACTCAACATTACTGTGAGAGAAAGACCTTTGACTTAAACCTTGGGCCCCATTTTTTTAAGGACAATTCTTCCCCTTAGTCGAGTGTCACTGGGTCCTCCAGGCATCTCTCTGTTCATCCCTGTATTACAACCCTTTTTCAGACCCATCACACAGAAATCCTGCTGAGCTGGCACAGGTGTGTGCAGCAGGTGATTCCGCTGTGTCACACCTCCTGCCAGACACAGCGTTTTATGAAACAGTCATGGGGGCCTCATGTGTATAAGGGAAAACTTCTGTGTTGGATTAGTCAGCTCTGACTGCCTCACTATGTTTGATCCCCACAACAAACAGATTGGTCTCAATTTAGACAAGATTAAGGTTTTCAAAACATTTGTGTTGAGCTGCTTCCTTCGGCACCATGTTCCAGTGGGTTTAGTTTCTCCCTTTTCAAAACATTTTCTCTGACTGGAATGGTTGGGACAAGCTTCTTAGCATGACTACTGAAGCTGCAGGTAACTTCAGGAGGTGTGGGCTAAACGGGGCTTTTGAGCTGACCTGACTTTCCTTGTGAATGTCTTGTATGCTTGCTAAACCTTGTTGCAAATAAAAGAGCTAACGCTGCTCACTAATTTTTAGTTCTGAAAAAAAAAACAACAAAAAAACAACAGGCAGGGAGACTAATTTGAAAGAGTAGAGGCTTGGCCTATGGAAGTTTGATAGGTCTGGATTCAAGCTCTTGTTCCAATTGTTTACTATTTGTGTGACAGCACAAATAACAATTAAGTCTATGGCAATAGGACTAGTGTTTGGCTTATTGAAGTTTTGTTGTTGTTGTTGTTTGTTGAGTCAGACTCTCACTCTGTCGCCTAGACTGGAGTGCACTGGCACCCTCATGGTCACAGCAGCCTCAACCTGCTGGGCTCAGGTGATCCTTCTGCCACAGCCTTCCAAGCAGCTGGAAGACAATACAGGTGTGCACCACCACACTTGGCTAATTTTTTGATCTAATGTAGAGAAAAGGTCTCACCAAGTTGCTAGTCTCAAACGTGCGCTCAGGCAATCCTCTCGCCTCTGCCTGGCAAAGTGCTGATGTTGTTTTCTTTATTTCATCCTAAAGAAACAAGTAACTGTAGAATGGAAGGCGATAACTATCATTTATTGAGAACCAATTTGTGACAGTCAAGTATTTTAATAGGAATCATTAATACTTATGTAGCACTTACTGTGTCCTGGGCAGTGTTCTACTTACCTGGCATATATTGGGTGAGTTAAATGTCATATACCTATGAGGAAGACATTGTCATTATTTCTTTTTTAATGATGAGAATGTTGAGGTTGGGAGATTAAATAAGAAAAATTATATTTGCTGGCATAACATGCACAGTGGTTTTTCTTGATCAAGTATAGCACTGTGCTCTTATCCTGCTTCTCTTCCAACCCCATTTCTGAGTAGCTGAATTGGTCACCTTCTTTGCCCCTCTTGTTGATTGGAGGAGCACTCAGGGTGGTGGGTTGGTGGGCAGCAGACCTTCTGATTGTAGAAGAGATACCCCCATGGATAAGGACCAGACCTCCCTGATGTCCCCATATTCTACTCTGGATAGATCCAGGCAGAGTCAAATAGTAATATGTATTGCATGTCATAAAAATTACTTAAAATAGGATGTGTTTTTCAAGCCAGGAAACATAAAATTCCATTTTAGGCATCAGTAGTACCAGGAGGTACATATGTCGTTCTCATATTAAGATTCACAAAGAGACCGGGCTCAGTGGCTCAGCCTGTAATCCCAGCACTTTGGGAGTCCGAGGTGAGTGGATTGCCTGAGACCACGGGTTCAAGACCAGCCTGAGCAACTTGACGAGACTTTCTCTCTATAATAAATAAAAAGTTAGCCAGGTGTGGTAGCACGTGCCTGTAGTTCCAGCTACTTGGAAGGCTGAGGCGGAAGGATCACCGGCATCCAGTAGGTCAATGCTGGGTTGGCAGTGAGTATGTTACTGCACTCCAGCCAGTAGTGAGACTCCAATTCCAAAAAAAAAAAAAAGATTCATAAAGATAAAGTATAAAAAATCTCATGTGGAGGGACAAGTGTGTATTTTCAGTAGCCTGTAATTTTTATGATAAGCAGATATTTTTTTCTTAGTCGAGATGTGAATCCTGCTTATTTTGCCTTTTGAAAGTATATATATATGACTTATCTGATCTCTTTTGATTCATTAAAGGAAAATCATACCTTTAGATATAAACATAGACACACATGTGCTTATTAATTTCTACAGACACACACAAACACACACACACAGTTTCCTGCAAAATGATCTGTGAATCATACCTGACTCTAAAGTTATATTTAGGGCCTACTAAAAAGATCTCTTTGCTAAATCCAGATTAGCAAGACTAAAAGCAAAATAACAACAAGCCAAAACACTAGAGATTTTCCAAATCCATCTTGATTTTTTTTCTTTTCTAAACCATAAGTTAATTCCTCTAAGTCAAAATATCTCAAACATTGCTTTTGATGGAATCTCGGTTTTTCTTTGTTGTTTTCCTTTTGGCTTATAAAGCATGCATTGCATTTGTGTTGAAAATACATGAATCATGCTTGTGCAAACAGTGACCTACTCTAAAGCATACTGACAGTTCACGATTACTTTGGAACTATCTTTGAACACACTATACCTGGGTTGGGACCAATGGTCTATTTAGAGAAAATAAACATCACTTAGAGGGTAGAGGCCATCATTTTTGTCTAATCATGTCAAAGAACAATCTATAACCAATGATAAATTTTGCTGGCATTTCAACTTGATTTGTGGTATGTATAACTTAATGGGTGCTCAAGGCAGTAAAATAAAGTGTTAGCTGGCCATACTTTAAGAGCTAGCGTTGGAGGGGCCTAAGCCACTGACCCATTTGCTTCAAAGCGACACCGGATGGTTACTGCTGCAGTGGTTGGGAGAAATGCAGCCCTGAGGCTTAGAACTCAAATGGAATTGTTTTGTTTCTTATTGCTAATATGCTGGATTTCCCTTTATGCTGCCCAAGGGTCATTTCTACTATGTTGTGTTTCTTCTCAGTCACTACAGTAAAAGGTTATGGCTCTGTTTGCCTGCTCTTTGTCACTGTTTCCAACTTCTTCAGACATTATGTTTCATGTTAGCCTTGACTCGATCAAACAAAGGGCCAAAAAAGGAAATGCCTAAGATCAAGGCCCTAGAAATCCTCCTGCTTCTGTAACCAGCAGGACTGAAGACCTTATTTAAATAGTTTTTACTCACTGATGGCATGCTATAGCTGAAAAACCTTTGTAAATATATAAATGTGTGAAGTATCAGAGATGATTTTACTGCTTTTTACTTCGGTACTAAATCAGAATTTTTATTTTCAGTGTTAATATTTCCATTCACCTGAATGAGATTAGAGGGATTAGTAGTCAATCCTTAAATTCATATTCTCAAATGCTAATCACATTCCCTTGTTTTGTGTTGTGGTGTCATATGGGAGAGAAAGAGTCGAGGGCAAGACAGAAATGGAAGTGAAATGTGTTTTACATCCTGCCATCATGCAGACTTTGAATTATTTTCCAGCTCTTACACTTAAGCTCTCACCATTCTATATTTTTAGTCAGGGCTGTGAATTAAGTCCAGCGAAGGCATTGATAGCAATTTAATTCGAGTGAACTAAAAGTCAAGTTCTGTGAGGTCAAATAATGCGAAGAACACAGGCAGGTACCATAGGTCCACAAACGCGAGGGAGGGACACATCCAGAAGGAGGTCCACAAATAACTAGACAAACAAACAAGCTAGTTATTTCATGAATTAAATAGTAAGTGAAGAACCAAGGTTGGTAAAATAAGACCGATAAGGAACCAAACAAAAGTTCTGAGCCATAAAAACACAGGAACTAAACAGCTACATTTTCTGCACAGCCCATTAACAGCCAGACTTCTTTCCTTTTACTGTCATTCCTCTCTTTTCTGCTAGAAAAACTCACCTGTCTTGAATCACATTCCTGGAGACTTGATTCTACCTTTTTAAGATGACAGCTGATGGTACTGATTCTGCTTAGGAGCTCTAAAGTGAACCAGTAGCTCTAAGCCCTGGCTGTACATTATAATCAGCTGGTGAGCTTTGCAAATATTAGAAAAGTCCAGGCCCTGCCACCTACCAATTAAATCTAAATTTCCAGGCTTTCTACATAAGCAAGTAGCGTCAACATCATTGTTCACTAAGCAAGCAGCATCAACATCACACAGAAGCTTGCTAAAAAACATAGAGTCTCAGGCTCAACCCCAGATCTACTGAATAAGAATCTGCAATTCAAAGAGATTTACATTCATAATAAAGTTTGGAAAATGCTGCTCTAGAGCCGAGATCAGTAATTGTTTTTTAAAATGAGTAAGTATTTTAGGCTTCAAGGGCCACATAGTACTTTATTTTTTCTTTTTCTAAAGCAAAACTTTAAACATATCATAGATTCTTAGGTTGGGGTGTACAAAGACAGACTAAAACTGAATTTGAGTCACCTCATAGTTTATGAGGCCAATTGTGAAGAAACTAAGGGACAGGACTTCAAATTACTTCTCTAAGAAGAGAGAGAAAACTGAAACCAGAGTCTGCCTCTGTTATTTCCACCATTCTGCTCTTTTAACATTCTGCATCTCTTAGAGGTATTTTCATTTTGACTGTGCCCTAAAAAGCACAAAGACCAAATACTGCATTAGTAAATGATCGCTCCGCTTGTTTAATAGACTTACTACATGCCAGACACTGAACTAAGTTTTTAACACATATGAGCTTATTTAATACTTTTCTTTCCTTTAAATTTTTTTTAAATTTTAAAGATGTAGAGTAAAATTCAGGGTTAGGTATACAAATGGTCATTATGCAGGTACCCTTGTTGATGAAGTGTGCCCCCTCCCAGGCAGATTCCCAAAACTGCCAATCCCACTTCCCCACTCCGCTCACCTCCCTGCAGTTTCCCACTACTGCCAATCCTTTTCTTATAGTATTACTATAATTGGTCAAGGTCCGCTTATGAGTGAGAACATGTGATACTCAGTTCTTTGTTTCTGTGAAAGATCACTCAGTATTATGGATTCTAAGCCCATCCAGGTTGCTGTGAAGTTCATGATTTTGTTCTTCTTTATGGCTGCGTAATATTCCATTGTGTATATGTACTGCTTTTTTTTTAATCCTGCAGATACAGAAAAAATGCTCAGCCTCACTAGTCATCAAAGAAATGCAAATTAAAACTACACTGAGATACCACCTAACTCTAGTCAGGATTGCTATCATCAATAACTCAAAAAACAACAGCTGCTGGAGAGGATGTGGTGAAAAAGGGATACTTCTACACTGTTGGTGGGAGTGTAAACTAGTACAGCCTCTGTGGAAAACAATGTGGCGATTCCTAAAAGATCTAAAAATCGACGTTCCATATGACTCCGTCATCCCTTTACTGGGAATATACCCGGAAGAACTCAAATCACTCTATACATAAGATACCTGCACGCATAGGTTTATCACAGCATTTTTCGCAGTAGCAAGAACATGGAACCAACTGTGCAGCAATCAAAATAATCTTCATTCATATCAATGCCACATGGAGTTGCTATCATTATCCCCGTTTTCAACTGAGGAGTTTGAGGATTAGTAGTTTACTCACATTCCACAGTTTTGGAGGTCTGAAAGCTTGGCCTGTTGAACAAGGCTCATGTGTGGGCACACTACACTGCATTTTTTCTACATTATTTTGTAAGAAAGTCAAATCTATAAGCACCATATTTCTCAACCATGGGTGAATAGCAAAATCACCTGTTGTGCTTCTTAAAATTACAGATGCTTGGTTACTATTCCTGGGGAGTCTTATTCAATAGGTCTGTATTAAGGCCTAGGCAGCTACATTTTAATTAAACTTTATAGATACTTGTGGTACTTATTAAAGTCTGATAAAGATTATAATAGCATAAGAATTAATATCTTAATTTCAAGTGTAAAAAGATAGATAGAATCTAGATTACCAAAGAGAAAGTCCCATATGTTTCGGAACATTCAAGAGCATGACTAAATCCAATCTATGTGTGCTGGGACTCTGACACCTTGCGTAAACTTACTGGGGGTTTGGAAAGAAAAGGAGTATGTTGTGCTCCCTTGTTATCCACTCACTGGATGTAGTCCTGCTATGGACAGATTATTTAATGCCACAGAATTACGATCTGCTTCCCGAGGTTTCGGATATGCGTGGCTCATGGTTGGGATTCTCCCTGTAATCTGTCATCTGGACCATGGGGCATGTGTGTGGACTAGCCAGATACTCTGTTGGTTTCTCTATGTGTATTATTCCCCCAGCTCCAAAGCTACAGAGTTGCATCTTCTATTTCTTTTCCAATAACTTACACATTTGACTTCTGTAAATAAACGTTCTCACTGCCAGGTAGTGACCTCATTTCTATGTCTCCAACAATGGGCTTGGTCCACTGAAATTTTCTAATCTACTTATCATTGCTCCAGCATCTTCCAAAGTTCCCTTTTCGTCCATTGTAAGTTACAGCAACTAACCCTTCTCTATCTAGCTCTAAAGTAATACTCTTGATTTCTCTTTATTGTTCAACAGTCTGCTCCAGAAAATCTCTCATGGCCCTGAGGATGTTAAACTTCACGCTCACTCTCCTTCCTGTGGCTCCTTCATACAGCAGGGAGCCTGCAAACCACTGGGCTTTCAACCTTAACTTGCTGTTCCACAGCACCAAGCTGTTGGCTGTGAAATTTATAGAGCAGTTGGTTAAAAGCCCTTAAATCAATCTGGTTGTTTAAAGCTGGAGGCTGCCTTTGGCAGCAACATTCTTAAGCATCTTGCTTGGCTGGTATTTTTAATTAACACAGCTAAATGCCTTGTAGTATTAGCCCAGGCCAGCAGGACAAAATTAACTGCAAGACAAAGGCAGAGATGTTGATAGGTCTAAGGACCAACTTGGGAGAGCTCGGTCTTTTTTTTTTTTAAACATTTTTTATTTTAAAATTGTGGGGTACAGTTAAGGGTTAGGTATACAAATATGCATTGTTCAGGCACCCTTGTTGATAAGGGGTGTCCCCCGTCCCCAGACAGATATTGACTACCATTAATCCCACTGCCCTTGCCCTCCCTGGCCCCCTGTCATAGATTCCCACCACTGTCGACCTTTTCTTATAGTATTACGATAGATGTTGAGGTCCACTTATGAGTGAGAACATGTGATACTCAGATCTTTGTTGCTGTGAAAGATCACTCAGTATTATAGACTCTAGTTCCATCCAGGTTGCTGCGAAATTCATGATTTTGTTCGTTTTGATGACTGCATAGTACTCCTTCGTGTATATATACCACATTTTTTAAAATCCAGTCCTCTTTTGATGGACAGCATGGTTGGTTCCAGGTTCTTGCTATTGTGAACAATGCTGTGATAAACATATGTGTGCAGGTATCTTTTTTTATAGAGTGATTTGAGTTCTTCAGGGTATATTCCCAGTAGGGGGATTGAGGGGTTATATGAGAGGTCGATATCTAGAGCTTTTAGGAATCGCCACACTGCTTTCCACAGAGGTTGCACAAGTTTACACTCCCACCAACAGTATATGTGTTCCCTTTTCACCACATCCTCTCTAGCATCTGTTATTTTTTGAGTTATTGATAAGGGCCATTCTGACTGGAGTTAGGTGGTATCTCAGTGTAGTTTTAATTTGCATCTCCTTGATGATTAGTGAGGTTGAACATTTCTTCATGTGTCTGTTGGCCGCTCAGATGTCTTCCTTTGAGAAGTGTCTGTTCATATCTTTTGCCCACTTTGTAATGGGGTTGTTTGTTCTTTTCTTTTCAGCACGTTTGAGTTCCTTGTAGATCTAAGATGTTAGACCTTTGTCAGACCTGGAATTGGCAAATACTTTTCCCAGTCTGTGGGCTGTCTCCCTGCTCTCTTGATGGTTCCTTTGGCTTTGCAGAAGCTTGTCAGTTTAATGAGGTCCCACTTGTCTATCTTATCTCTTATGGCCTGTCGTTTCAGGTTTTGTTCAGGAATTGAGTGCCAGTTCCAATTTCCATAAGGGTGTGTCCTGCATTTTCTAAGGTTCTTATGGTTTGAGGTTTTGCATTTAGGTCTCTGATCCATTTAGAGTTAATTTTTGTGTATGGGGATAGATAGGGCAGACTTCATTTTCAGGGCGTGAACAACACTGGTGTAGTGGGAGGAGAACAGGGCCACACCGAGCTGGAGAACTCTTTTGGGATGTTCCTGAAGGTCACCTGTGCTGTTGGTTCAGAGGACTTTGGGGGGAGGAGACACAGAGGAGGGGTGAGAGGCTCTCAGGTATGAGAGTGCAGTATACGCTGACCAACCACTTGACTCTTTGCCCAGTCAGAGGCAAACATCAAACCCCTTTCATTTCATGTCTGCCATCCATCCATCCATCCATCCATCCATCCGTCCATCCCAACTATCCATCCATCCATCTGCCCATCCACCATCCATCCATCCATCCGTCCTTCCATCCATCCATCCATCCATCCATCCATCTATCTATCCATCCATCCATCCATCCATCCCATGGTAAAGGTGCTGTTTCCAAATGGAAGAGAAAAGTGCCGGACAGTTGGTGAAGGCAATACAATTCACCCCATCAGCTGGGCCTGGGAGAAGAGGAAAAATGAAGAAAGTATGAAGATTAATATTCCAGTAAACAAATGAATTTTTGTAGGAATTTTTTTTTTTAAAGTTCTGCCTTAAAATATATTTGCATTGGTTAAAAAGATGGTTGAGGTGCCTGATTTGTATCATCGTGGATGTGTGGAATGGAGGACAAAATAATGCCATAAAAAAGCCCACGAGAAGACATAACCTGGCCTTTTAGATAACACACCTTGGGAAGCTGTGCTCATAGACATCAGGTTCACTGTGGGCAGGAAGGCTAATTTTATGATGACTCCACAACTGCTTGCTTGTTCCTTCCTCTCGGATCTCTTGTGTTCACGGGCAGAATGCGAACATGTCTAGATACTCAGGAGAGGGTGACCTTGGATCTAAGAAAATAAATCTGGTCTCTGATTGTTCTCATGGAGGTGCAAGGTTGCCTGGGAAGGGTAGGCTGGCCTCAGGAGGAACCAGCATGGGCTCTGGTGGGCATTTGTTCTGCCTGGTGTTCTGCTCTGTTTACAGAATGCAAGCAGTTTAAGATTATTATTTTTTTTGTTGAGTGAGGGTCTTACTCTGTCACCCAGGCTGGACTGCAATGGCACGATTATGGTGCATCAGAGCTTCAACCTCCCGAGCTCAGGTGATCCTTCTGCCTCAGCCTCCTGAGTAGCTGGGACCACAAGTGTGCACCACCACGCCTGGTTTAGTTTTTTGAGTTATTGTAGAGACGAAGTCTTGCTATGTTGCCCAGGCTGGCCTTGAACTCCTGGACTCAAACGATCCTGTCACCTTGACCTCCCAAAGTGCTGAGAATACAGGCATGAGTTGCTGCGCCCGACCTTCATTCTCTCTCTATTTCAAGGGAATTTTCTTATGGGAATGCAAAGATAAAGAAAACTCTGAATTGCTCTTTTGGGATAGGGAACCAGCCATGTGCTTTGGAGTTGGTTAAAATGTGTTTGGGGTTTTGCTGTTTGTCCGCCTCCACGCCCAGTGGGCTTTTCTGCATTGTCATTTTTTTAAGGGAAGGTATTTACACTGAGAACCGTACGAGAATGTCTTAGCTGGAAATAGCACCTGGGTTACATTATGTTGGAAATCAATAAAAGACATCCATGAAGACAAGGCACTTTGTGCTCTGAAGCGGAGTTCTTTGAGATCATCTCCCCGGCTTTCCTGGCTTCCTTCCCCTCCACAGCCCTTCTGGACGTATTTAAAATTTGCCTGGGAGATTTTCTGCTATTCATGTTCTCTTAGTACAGATGCATTGTGAGAGTTTGATAAGGATTTGGGAGAAATCATCACAGCAGGACCAAGAGACTCACTTTGCAGACTGTTAGGAATGGCCAGAGAGTGAGGAGGGAGCTCCTTATTCTCGAGCTTTTGACAGACTTAGGATATTTTTCTCCTTGGGGGAAGTGCTTGTGTGCTCCAGAGAAAGGCATGCTAATGAAATACCGTTTATAGGAACGGTCTCGTTCACCCCATAATCGCCTTGGTGTGGATATCCACATACAACCAATTTCCGTCCTGGTCCCAACCCTAAAGCTGGTTGATCTTGCCAAGTTTCCTTCTCTCTTGGCCTCAGTTTTCTCATCTGTTTAGTGGGAGGTGAGAGAGAATTATCTCAAATCTCCCATCCAGCCCTAAAAGTCTGTGATAGTGCAATTGGAGGGATTTGTGTCCCTTTTATATTATCTTTTTACGTGTTTGTTTGACCAGAGGCTCTTTCAAAGTGATTGAAGTTATACCCAAAGGGATGCTTTCCTGTGTGTGTCCTCTGTGAGTTTCGACATTTGACACTATTCAGGTTGGGTGTGGTGGCTCATGCCTGTAATCCCAGCACTTAAGGAAGATATGAGGCAAGAGGATTGCCTGAGCCCAGGAGTTCGAGATTAGCCTGGGCTACATGGTAAGACCTTGTCTCTACAATTAAAAACAAAAATAGCCAAATGTGGTGGCACATGCCTGATGCCTGTAGTCCCAGCTACTTGGAAGGCTGAGGCGGAAGGATCACCTGAGTCCAGCAGGTTGAGGCTGCCATGGCCGTGAACGTGTCACTGCACTTCAGCCTGGGCGACAGAGGGAAACTCTAACTCAAAACAAACAAAAAATTAAAAAATGAAAACACTATTCATCACAATGGAGATGTGAAATTAAAATATTTATTCCTTCAATTTCTTTTTTTCTTTATTTTCTCTGTCATCCAGGTTGGAGTCTAGTGGCCTGATCCCGGCTCACCACAGCCTAAGACTCCTGGGCTCAAGCCGTCTTCCCATCTCAGCTCCTGAGTAGCTAGGACTACAGGTGTGCGCCACTACACCTGGCTAATTTTCTGTAGAGACGAGATTGTGTTATGTTGCCCAGGCTGGTCTTGAACACCTGGTCTCAAACAATCCTCCCACCTCAACCTCCCAAGTAACTGGGACTACAGGCACGTGCCACCACACTTGGCTAAATTTTGGATTTTTTGTAGAGAAGCGGTCTCGCAATGTTGCCTAGACTGGCCGAATTTCTTTGACGATGGTTTGGCATGTTGTGGGCAGTGATGCTTAGCATCTGGCATTAGGTGGTACTTGTGTTTTTAACACTGAAAAAGTTAACTCTTTATTCTAGGGATAAAATACAGTGACTGCTAAGCAGTTCTCAGGAGGCAGGGATAGACGCTGTTTTGCTCATGTGAGCCACGTGGGATTTGGGTCTTTTAACATCCACATTCGCAGGTGCTGAGCTCAGAACCCTCACTCTCTCGAGGCAGTGACTAAAAATCCCCCGGACTGCCCTCTGGCCACGCGGCTGAGATCCTCAGCTTAGTCAGTGAGGGTTAGTTTTTCCTCCTCCCATCATTGTGCTAGATCCAGTTTCAGTCTGCGCTGGATCTCAGAATAAGCCAAGCCTTCTTTCCATGGGCTTTTTATCTGTACCTCGGTGGAGCATTCATGGCATTAATTTCACTGTTAAAAAACTTGGATTAAATAGTGAACCATTCATAATGTCACTGTTGAGCGTCTCCCTTCCTTCTCTACAACCCTAATGGGTTGTTATTTCACAGACTGTTATTTACTGTTTTTATAGACTGTTATTTACCTTTGACAACTAAACTAAGCTTAAAGCATTTCCTCCAGAATTTAGCCTGAAGATAGTGGTATATTTGTAAACTTACACATGTGCATAGCTTCTCTGGACATTTAGAGAGTGTTTATGAAGTTCACAAATGCTATACTGAACTAGTACATAGCATTAAAGCCAGGGTCTGGTTTCTGATGGTATCAACAATACAAAATTAGATAATTTTCGTCATATGTCATTCACATGTTTATACTTGTACCTGGAAAATTCGTTTGTGAACGTGTAATTCTCAGTGGATGTGTTCTGAGAACGACTTTTGCTTGACTTGTTTCTTTTTTTTTTTAAATTATTTTTTTATTATGGTATTATGGGGTACAGTTAGGGCTTAGGCATATAAAAATGCTTCGTTCAGGCACCCTTGATGATAAGAGGTGTCTCCCCATCCCCAGACAGACATTTACCACCATTAATCCCATTGCCCTCACCCCCCCCCCCGGGGGTGCCGCCCGCGGTCGGGCGGGGGCTGGGGGGGTGACGGGGGGGGAGCGAGGGGGGCGAGGGTGATGGGATTAATGGTGGTAAATGTCTGTCTGGGGATGGGGAGACACCTCTTATCATCAAGGGTGCCTGAACGAAGCATTTTGGTTTCTGTTC
>CAUYQG010102800.1:0-15110 GCA_963574415.1 Tarsius wallacei
AAATTAGCCGGGCATGGTAGTGCGCGCCTGTAGTTCCAGCAACTCGGAAGGCTGAGGCGGAAGGATCGCCGAAGCCCAGCAGGTCGAGGCTGCGGTGGCCGGGAGCGGCCACTGCACTCCAGTCTGGGCGACAGAGTGAGACTCCAACTCAAAAAAAAAAAAAAAAAAGAAGGGGGAGTTCTGTCTCCCTCATCCCTAAAGAACTCAGAACTGGCGCTCACCTGCCCTGTCTCCGACTGGCTGAGCAACTTCAGGCCAGTTCCTGCATGTCTCTGGGCCACAGTGTACTTGCCTGGACAGCAGCAATAATGCACCCACTTCCAGGGCTCTTGGAGGAGTGAATGCAACAGCACGTGCGAAAGCGCAGGTTCCTCATCAGGAGGGTGGGCAAGTACCACTTTACGGGAAACTCCAAAGGGGTACCAGTCTCTCCGTAACAGCACCTTTCTCTTGCTCTGTGAGGGTTTACTGAGCACCTTCGTGGATCTCTGCCCTGTGGGCTGCTTGCTGCAGGGAAGGAGATGGGGGCCCACAAGTGCAGGCTGGCAGCTGGAGAGACAAAACGAAGACACACATGTAACTAGGCAGCACTCGCCCTTGGGCTGAGGAAGGCAGCGAAGGCTTCAGGGTATGAGAATCCCAAGGAGGGAAAATTGCACAGATGAGGCAGGGACTATGGGTAAGAAGGGCTGGAGAGGCATCACCCAGGAGCGTGGAAGCAGGAGCATCGCCTGAGAGGGAGGCAGGGCAGGGAGGCAGGCCTCTGTCGGAAGAGCAGGGTCCGGGGGTCCCTGCTCTTCAATTCCACACCGTGCGTCTTGATAACCACAGACATGGGAGGCTGTACGTCAGAGTGGCTCCTCAAAGCCCTTGCCCCTCTTGCTGACTTTGTTTTACACCCTCTGAGCAAAGCCCCGTCGCAGAGTCGGTCCAACCATCTGCCTTCATTCTCCAGGCTGCTGGATTAGCAAGAGAAAATGACGCCTTCCTGTCAGTCCTGGAGTTTCTACACATTCATTCATTTGGCAAGTATTTTGTGAACACTGACTATTAATCATCCACTATTCCAGGCCCTGGGGATACACCAGTGAAGAAACGGAGCTACATTTTAGTACAGGGAGACAATAAGCGAAACAAGCAAAATAAATAATAAAAGGCAATGGAGGAAAAGAAAGGGGAGTAAGCCAAGTTTGGAGGGGATTCAGTTTAATGAGAGTAGCCAGAGAGGGCCTCATTGAGAAGGCAACTTCTGAGTAAAGGTCAGAAGGAGGTGAGGGAGAGAGCCATGCAGGCATCTGGAGGGAGAGCATTCTAGGGCCGGGAGGAGGGTGAGGTGAGTGAGGCACCTTCAAGGCAAGAGTCAAGATGTTCACTCTGCAGCTCTGCTCCCCACATCCTCCTTATGGCAACCAGGCTGACTCTTCTAAAACACAAATCTGATCATGATGCTACTTTAGCTCAGAACTGCCCTGGGGTTCCCTCTGCCTTGGAACATAAAGCCAAACTCCTTAGAATGGCCAAAGAGCCCACCTGTCTTCCCAGTCTCCTGTCCTCATTTCTCCCCTCCCCAGGCAAGTCACGCTTCTACATAGTAGCCAAAAAAGAAAACCCTTCCTTCTTACGCTTCTTGCCTCCCGGGTCCTGGGCCTGGAAGACCCTTCACCCACCTCTATGCTCCCTTAAGCTTTTAAAATTTTTTCTGTTATAAAATATTCAGGGGCCGGGCTCAGTGGCTCAGCCTATAATCCCAGCCCTTTGAGGAGGCCGAGGCGAGTGGATTGTCTGAGCCCGTGGGTTCGAGACCCACCCAGACAACTTGGCAAGACCTCGTCTCTACAATAAATCAAAAATTAGCCGGACATGGTAGCGCACGCCTATAGTTCCAGCTACTTGGAAGGCTGAGGTGGAAGGATCACCGGAGCCCAGCAGGTCAAGGTTGCAATGGCCGGGAGCGTACCACTGCACTCCAGTCTGGGCAACAGAGTGAGACTCCAATTCAAAAAAAAAAAAAAAATTCAGGGTTGAAAGGACATAACGTGGAGTCAATATATCCAGTGAGCAGCCGTTTTCACACTGCCTAGATCTGTCATGTTTTTCTAGCAGTTCACTTTAATTTGCCCTCTAATCACTAGCTAAAGAGAGAGGCAGGTATTGATAGTTGTTTTACAATCCCCTCCCCAGCTTGTTTTGTAAACAGGTTAACCTAATCAGACCTTCATGACACAGACTCCAGCAACATGGCAGCAATCATGTGACTAACCCACCCATCTACTGCATCAGTACCTGTGATGCAGACCACCACCCAATCACCTTAACGACCTGCCCCCATCAAAGGGAAGGTTTAAAAGGCATTCAAATTCAAATGGAAGTGGTCATTGTTTTGTAAAGCAGTGGCCAGGCCATGTGTTCTTTGAGCCATGGCCACCAAGTTTTCTTAGCTTTGGCTCCCTCCCCTACCTTGGAGAGGGGAATCTCCTCTCTCTCTCTAATTTGCTTTCTAAGTAAACTGTATTTTCCAATCTAACATTTGTACAATTCTTTGCGTCTTTTACACAGCACCAGATCACACACAATCCTCCTGGCAGGTCAGACCTAACATTTTGGAGCCCCCACTGGTACCCGATATTTTTGGAGGTTCCACCGAAATTTTAACTCAACAAGGACCTACATAAAAGATATAAACAATCATGAATTTAATATCCATGTACTACCACCCATCAGCCAGCTTAAGAAATAGAACATTGTGGTAGAGGCCCCCTGGACACCTGCTCCAGTCACATCCATTTCCCCAGTTACTGAGACCATTACTATCCTGCTTTTTATATTTACTATTCACACAGCATATGCTTGAAGGTTAAGTAATTCTGTGGTTTGAGTGCATGTCCCCTCCAAAACTCATGTTGAAATTGAATTGCCATTGTAACAATATTAAGAGGTGGGACAGTTAGGCGATTAGGCCATGAGGGTCTCATCCTCATGAGTGGGATTAATGCCATTATCGAAGGGTGAGTTTAATACCTCTCTCTTTTGCCCTTCTGCCCTTCTGCCTTGTGAAGATTAAGTGTTCCTCCCCTCTGGAGGTCACAACGTTCAGGTCACCATCTTGGAATCAAATTCACCAAATCTGCCAAAGCCTTGATGTTGGACTTCCCAGACTCCAGAACCATGAGCCGACAAAGTCCTGTTTATAAATTGCCCACTCTGTGTTATTCTGTTATAGTAGCACAAAGGACTAAGGCAAGTAATATATAGTATTGTTTTGAATACTTGGAATGTTTTCAAACTTCAGGTAAATGGTGTCATTTGGCTTATGTTCCTCTTCAACTTGTTTTTTCATGGGACATTGTTTGTGAGACTTATTCATGTTGATATGTGTGGATCTAGATCTGAGGTCAGCAAATTTTTCTGGAAAGGGACAGATAGTAAATATTTAAGCTAAGCAAGTACTTTCTAGAAGGAGTCCAACATCTTAAATCTGATCTTTGCTCAGAAGTTGCCTTCTTGATGAGGCCCTCACTGGCTACTCCCTCTAAATTTAATCCCCTCCAGACTTCCCTTATTCCCCCTTCTTTTCCTCCAGAGCACTTATTATATATTTTGCTTGTTTTGCGTATTGTCTCTGTAGACCTTGGGGATATCATCCTCCTTCCCAGACTCATTGTTCTCATCTGTAAATGAGAGATTTGATCTGTTTCTGATTCGTCATTACAGCTACAATGCCTGGCACATAATGGATGTTTAATAAATGTTTGCAGAATGGATGACTGGCCTAGAGTGATCTCTTTATTAGCTTCTTGTTCTAACAGTCATTTAGAGTTCTTTTTAATTTTTTTACTTATATTTTGAGTTGGGGACTCACTCTGTTGCCCAGGATGGAGTGCATGATCACAGCTCACCACAGCCTGTACCTCCTGGGCTCAGGTGATCCTGCCACCTCAACCTCCTGAGTAGCTGGGACTACAAGCACGTGCCACCACACCCAGCTATTTTTTTTTTTTTTTTGGCAGAGACAAGGTCTCGCTATGTTGCCCAGACTTATCTCAAACTCCTGATCTCAAGCAAACCTCCCTTCTTGGCCTCCCAAAACGCTGGGACTATAGGCGTGAGCCACCATGCCTGGCCTGTATTTTAGAATTCTTATAAGTGAGATGTGTGGATGCTGGGAGCTGGCAGGGAGGAAGAAGGAGAGAGAGTGGACACACTGGCTTGGGGTGCCCAGGGACATGAGCTTAAGCAGTCTCTTCTCTGGGCATCTTTCCAGCGCCAATTCTCTGTCTTCACCAAGCAGCCTTCTGGCCAGAATTTGGCTTGTCTAATAAACACTGTCCCTGGAGGGATAGTGCCCTTTACAAACTATTAAATCGGCTTCCTGACAACAGTCAGCACAGCGCCATTTGGGAAGTGCAGACCAATGGAGAGCACTCTGCATGACTCCAGTGTCCAGAATCTAGACTTTTCCACTTATTATGTGACCTGGGTGGGTCACTTAGCCCCTCTAAACATCACAGTATTTTCTGGCCAAACAGATATGAGAATATTGGTTCTGCTTCATGCAGAGGACTGTTTGAGAGATATTGTGTATAAAATTAACCAGAATAATTGAACTACATGAGATAGGTCTGTGGTGTGCCAATTGTGTACCAGACACAGCATTCTGTGCTGAAATGGATTTTTTTTTTTTTTTTGAGTCGGCGTCTCGCTCTGTTGCCCAGACTGGAGTGCAGTGGCCGCTCCCGGCCACCGCAGCCTCGACCTGCTGGTCTCCGGTGATCCTTCCGCCTCAGCCTTCCAAGTAGCTGGAACTACAGGCGCGTGCTACCACGTCCGGCTAATTTTTGATTTTTATTGTAGAGATGAGGTCTCGTCAAGTTGCCCAGGCGGGTCTCGAACCCACGGGCTCAGGCAATCCACTCACCTCAGCCTCCCAAAGCGTGGGATTACAGGCTGAGCCACCGAGCCCGGCTTGAAATGGATTATTATGTATAATTCTTACAAGAACAGTATGAAGTAGCTGCTATTATCATCCCCATTTTACAGATGAGAAAATGGAGGCCCAAGGTTAAAACCAAAAACACACACACACACACACACACACACATACACTTGCCCAAGGTCACACAGATGAGCAGCAGAGTTAGATTGTCACACTCTGAACCACTAAGCTCCACTGACACATTGTTATTATTATTGTTGCTGTTAATAGACACATTGTTATTATTATTATTTCCCAGAACACAATCTCCCTTGGATAAGCTGAACATTGAGGTTCCAGACCTATGGAGTTGGGAGACCAAAACTGGACTCCAGAGAAGCATAACTTCTGGATTTATTCCTTCTGAAAAAAGGGAGGGAAACCTAATTCAGTCTAAAAGCTACATGAGTCCAGAAATCTGTGGGCTATAAGTGAAAGTAGCCCAGCTCAAATTAGCAAGCTCATAAAGGGAACTTATTGGCCTCCATTCTGGGAGAAGCAAAAGTGAGGCACAGGCACCTGGAACCTGAGTTTCTGACATCCCCAGGGAACTCTCTCTTTCACAGTTGCTGTCCTATGCTGCCTTCTTTCATACTCCACAAGCTTCTTCTCAGAAAGGAAACAGTTACTGTCCGTTCTGAGATCACATGTTAGCAGCTCTGTCACCAAAGTTGAGATAAAATTTCTTTTCCCAGCTACAAGTGGAAAATCTCAGGGAAGAACTCTTGTTGGCCCAGTGCAGGTCATGTATCCTCCCTTCTGAACCAATCACATGGCTAAGAGCATGTGGTTCTATGATTGGCTGCCTAGCTTGGATCATATGCCACTCGTGTGACCAATAGGAGTGGGTCTATGATCAGAAACAGGAGGATGGCAACACAGATGTGGGCTCTGGTAGAGGGAGGGGTCTCTGGAGTCTGGGTCACCCCAGTTTGTTTCCTCTCCAACTGGCATCACCAACCTTGGTTTCTTCCTTCTGCAATCTGAATCTACTAATAAGAAGTC
This sequence comes from Tarsius wallacei, assembly GCA_963574415.1. Lineage (NCBI taxonomy): Eukaryota > Metazoa > Chordata > Mammalia > Primates > Tarsiidae > Tarsius > Tarsius wallacei. Next base: position 5,978 of record CAUYQG010102800.1, read on the forward strand.
ACCTCACCGGGCTCGGTGGCTCAGACTGTAATCCCGCGCTTTGGGAGGCCGAGGTGAGTGAATTGCCTAAGCCCACAGGTTCGAGACCCGCCTGGGCAACTTGGCGAGGCCTCATCTCAACAATAAATAAAAAAAATTTAGCTGGGTGTGGTAGCATGCCTGTAGTTCCAGCTACTTGGAAGGCTGAGGTGGAAGGATCGCTGGAGCCCAGCAGATCGAGGCTGCAGTGGCCAGGAGCGTGCCACTGCACTCCAACCTGGGCAACAGAGTGAGACTCCAACTCAAAAAAAAAAAAAGGAAGTCACCTAATTGGCTGCTAGTTTCATATTCTTGTCTTCTCCGGAGGGGTCCATGTGCTCCCCTATATAGGAGGGGTAGGTCTGTCCTCTACAAACTACTTTATTCACAGATGTACCTCAGATTCTTTGTCTGCAAAATGGGGGCAATAAAGCTGCCCTACTTTCCTCACAGAGGCACCTTGGGTTCCAGGTGCCTGAGCCTCACTTTTGCTCTTTCCAGAATGGAGTCCAATAAATCCCTCTTTTTGAGCTAGCTAATTTGAACTGGGCTACTTTCACTTATAGCCCACAGATTTCTGGACTTGAATATGAGGACTCACAGAGCTAACAGATACAAAAATTGCTTTAGAAAGAACAAAATGCCATATTTACAAACACAGGATATATTTATTGATTTATTTATGTTCCTTTGTGTTCCAAAAAAGGATTTGAGGTAGCTTACCAAAATGCACACAATATAGTGGGATAAAAATAGATACAGTGATGGAGCAGAGGGAAAACAAGGGTAGAAAAATAAAATAAAGCCAGAGAAAATGCTAGTACATGGAAACTTATGCTCAAAATCCCTGAACAAGTTTGGCTCTGAGCTTCCTCATGAACAAAAGAACGTAAGAAGCATGATCAGTTACAAAAGGTCCAACAGCCATAGGATAAAAGCCTATCAGCATGCCCGAAAAGGCCACAGAGCTTATCTTGGCACTGGTGTCTGATAGAATTTCTTCTCATCAAGAGGATACTGTAGGTTGGAGTGGTCTGCGTATTCCACGAGATTTAGATCCCTGCCCTTTGGTTTCCATGATGTCATCTGACATCTACTTCAGTCGCACGTTCATTGTCTATTTATGATTTGATATGATTTAACTAAAAACTAGATACCAACTAAGTACCAAGCAAGAATATTCTTTTTATCTATTTTGCTTTCTTTTCTTTATATGGTAAAATGAGTTTGGGTGCAAGGAGCGGTACCACCATTTTCCCCAGTGAAGTATGTGGACAAAAAAGTTTGAGCATCTTGGCTTAGCTGAAACATATAAAACTCACTAAGACATAAAACTGATCCAAGCAGGTCATAAAGACACCACTGCCTTTGCCTCAGAACTTGGGCTATAATCTCCTGTCCTGGAACAAAATTCAAACATAAATCAGCTTCCACTGTATTTTTAACCACCTACAAAAGTCTTCATTTCCTGCCTGAAATGCTTCTGACAGTGAAAGACGCCTGTCTCCCTCACCCCTGCTCTGAAAATGTTCCCTCGGGGCAGTGGCAGGGACCCAACAACTCAGGAAAGCCAAGAATGAGGCTGGGGCCCGAAAAAATGGTCTCCCATGGTCTCCAGGATAAGTAAGCCAGGGATGTGGCTAGCATGTACAGTGCTTTCATGTAATGTTGAGAAGGGTGCCCCCTCTTGGCACTGGAAGCCCCTTTGGTTTTCACCTGGGGTGCCCTCTCTGCCATCTCCACATAACTCAATCTCATCTCTCCTCCAGGACCCATAGCCTCCCCAAAGCAAATACCCACCCCATTCTCTTTTTTCTGAGCTCTTAATGCATCAACAGTGAGTTCCAGACAGCTGGCATTTAATTATATGATGTCTGGCATGCACTATTTCATGTTGTCTGTCTGACTGTATTAAAGAGATTTTGAGGGTAATAATTAATTATTATTTTCTATGTCTACTTTACAGCTAATGAGGGAGCCTTGGGTCTGGGCACCTTACAAATATCAAGGTTCTGAAAAACAGAATTCTAAGGCGTTTAGTTCTCCCTGCTGTGCCCATTTCACAGACAAGAGGAGGCTTGAACCTGCCCTAGGTCGTGCGGTAAGAACCTGGCCCAGCCTGGAATGACCTCAGTTCTCCTGTCTGCCAATGCAGTGTTCTATTTCCCTTAAACACTAAGCTCTAAAAATCCTCAAGTAGGAGGTTCAGAACCACAGCTCACTGGGGAACAAAGACAGACAGACAGCTGGCCCACAGTAATCCATCTGCTCATGGACAGAATTTTCAGTGTAGAGCCAAGCCAAGTTGCATTAATACTCACAAACAGCCCCCGTGGGAATCAAAGCCGGGTCTCTGAATGTGTCAGAGAGGTGAAAGGACCTTGGTGGGTTACCCGGGGCGCTTGCATGCTTGTGTTCTCCTTGACACCATAGGGGGCACCATTGTCTGGGCACAAGAAACCCCCATAATTGATGGTCTCAGCAGGAAGGACTAGTAGAGAGAGGTGGAGAGGGCATCTCCTCTCCACAGAGAGATGCTTGTATTTGTAGGGGCTGCCTTTTGCAGTGAACTGTGCACCCTTGATAGCAGGAAACAACCTAAGGATTTGCCCCAAATTCATAACAACAAATACTATGCAATAGCGTCAAAGCCGACAGGAATCGGAATCAAAACAGTAACAAAAAATGCCAATGGCAACACTTGCTAAGCAAAACCCTATAGTGACAAGCTGGTGTGGCAAGCTCATCCGTCCTGCTGAGTCTCTCCTGGTTACACACAAGTCACATCCCTGACCACTTAGTAACACTCACAAGGACCCTACGAGCCTGGCATAATGTTCTTGTCTTATAGACGTGGAAACTGAGGTTTACTGAGCAGGAATATCTTGCCCCACATCACACCACTGCTGAGCAGCAGAGCTGGCATTGGAGTCGAGGTTGGTCTCTGTCTAAAAGCCTCACCTTTCACTATAGCTCAGGCAGACTCTCATTCCAGCCCCACTTCAAGAATGCTGTCCCATTATCAGATCCATGGGATGAGGTTTGCTGGGGAAAATAGGAGACTTTTCAGGGAGAAAGACAACAGCTTGTCCATCATTTCCTGGAGGAATGGGAGAAAGAGACAGGGGATCGACATGAAGCACACCCGGATCTCTGTGGCTTTTTCTTGGTGCCAAACAAATGCAGAAGGAGCCACTTCTAAAAGAACACAGTGTTTTTCCTCCTCTTCTCACCTCCCCTGGGCTGGTGCCTGTGATAATTGAGAAGCAGAGTCTGGTTTTTCTGGGATTGGAACCAATGCTGTGAAGAGTGTTCTGACAATAAGTGTTGCTGATTGACAGTTGATGGACAGTGTTCTTGAATAAGTTTTTCCTGTGCTGGGTGTTTAGCTGAGAACTGCACTAAACAACTGCTCAAAGGCCTGCTTCTTGTTCAGATAGAATTTACTACACTTTCTCTCTGTGGGCTCAGTCAGGTGAGATGGTATCTCAGATCCCTTCCAGCTCCATCATTCAATGACTCTATCAAGAAGAGAACACAGATCTGAAAACGTTTTTTCCCCCCAAACACTGAGTTGGGGTCATTATTCACACACAAAAACACAGACTCCAGTGGAGAGATAACTGGTCAGGAAATAAGGAGCTTTGATTCTCGTCTCATCCTCTTAGATCCAGCAATTCCACTTCCGTTAATTTATCTTACAGAGAGAACCCAGAAGGACAGTGCTATGTGCACAAGGATGTTTGTTTCGGCACTATCTGGAGGCACTGTCTAATAAAATAATGTCCAGGGCAAGGATGGGATGTATTCACTTGGTGGCACATGCTGCCCACAAGTGATATCAATGACATGGAAAAATGTCTGTGACAGTTTTCTAATTTGCAGTTTACTCTCCATTAATGGGTCATGAAATAAACCTAATAGGTCTCCTGCCGCCAACTTTTGAAATCAAATATACTAGAATAGAAAATAACAGAGCACATCACAAGTGGTAAAGTACTTAATGTGAAACTTTGGTTTTGGTTATATGGGTAACTGGGCCATGGTATAAAATAAAATTTTTATCGTGAAGTCACAGTCAAAACATTTCAAAGACCACGGGTCTTCAGTGTACAGTAAAATAGGATTACAACAGTATAAAATATTATGTGTGAGACTGAGCCTGAAAGGAACACACAGAAGCAAAGATAGGAACTGATAAGGTTGGCAGGATAAAGAATGCTGCCTCTCCTTTATAAGTTTTCTGTGATGTCCGTAGGCTGTTCTTACAATAAAACCAAAAATATGAGTACGAACACAAGACCAAAAGGAAGAATAACAATATTAGGCCAGGATAAGATCCCAAAGGGCTGAGGAGGCTCTAGAGCGCCAGGATGGGCCTTGAAGAACGAACAGGATGGGGGACGTGGCCTAAAATGTGCAAGGTGGTTACTGAAGAATGAAGGGTACTGAAGAAGAGGGGACTTAAAAAGGCTCTCAGTTATGTAAATAACTTTCAACTGGGAGGCAACGGGGCAGCCCCAATCCTGGACGGGCCACTGTGCCTCCCGATTCCGACTTTTTCCTCCCAACCCCTAGACCGGCGCCTCAAGCTGGAGTTTGCCCCTCATAAACATGGCCGCGTCCCTCAACAAGATGGCGACCCCCAGTAGCCCCACCTCCCGCTGCCTCAGTGGCCAATGAGAGAGAAGCACGAAGACTTGCGCATGCGTGCTGCGACTCGGTGGGCGCGTCCCGTAACGAGAGGGGGATCCCGGCAAGCAACATGACTAAAAAGAAGCGGGAGAATCTGGGCGTCGCTCTAGAGGTGAGGGGAGAAGCGAGGGTTGGGCCACAGCATCAGCTGCCTTCTCTCGGCTGCAGGGTAATGAGTCGGCCGGGCTGTAAGGTGGAGGAGGAGCCAAGGGGAGGAAGTAAGGCGATGCTAGTTTGGGAGAGGGATGCGAGGGGTGAGAAGACCCGACGCGGTCCCCGGAGGCGAGGGGGCACGACGGGGGAACAAGGTGAGGGAATCCGGGGGGGGTGCCAGGTGAGAGAACTAGAGGCGAGGGGACTTCCAGAGACGAAAAGACGTGGAGGCGAAGGGGAACCCCCAAAAAGACAGGGGCAGAAGTGAGGGGGACACAGCAGTAAGTAGGACCTGGGTGGGTGGGGCATGTAAATGAAGAGTAACCAAAAGTGATGGGCAGTCGGGTGAGGGGAGGGGGACCCCACAGAAGTAGGGACCTGTAGATGAGGGGAGCCTCCAAAGGGCTAGGACCCCAAAGTGAGGGAGGGCATACCGTTGAGTGGTTTAAACATCTCTGGAGATGAGAAATTTTTCCTCTAGGGTAGTGAAGCTTGTAGCTTGAAAATTCCTTTGGGAATCTGTAAAGAGAAGTCTGGAATTTGGTGATGTGACTGAAGGGCTTAAAAATAATGCGCTGCCTATAGAAAGGAAAGAAAGCTGATCCTATTGAGCAACAACTGTATGCTACTTTCACTTGGCATTCTCAGTTAATTCTCACTGCAAGCCTGTGAGATTTGTACAGATGAGGAAACTGAAGTTTCAAGTAGAACCCAGGGTGGAGGTGTGGAGCTGAGAATCAAGCACAGGTGGTCTTCCTGGAGGTGCATCTTTGCCTCCCGGGTTTCAGTCTCCTTCCTACTGAGTTCAATCATTCTCAAACTTCAGAATAAATAGAAACACAGAGCTTGTTAAAAATGGAGAGTTGAACTCTTCCCACACCCTGAGAGATTCAGTAGGACTTGGGTGTGAATTTTAACAAGGGATCTGCATTTTTAACAAGCCACACGCACCCATGCTGATGCAGGTAATTTTAGTAGCACCCTTTGAGAAATATTGGCCAACTTGGCGGGAAAAACAGTTGATGGAAATGTGAATCTCTTTTTAAGAGAATAGTTTACGAAGGGTGAAATGAGATGGCACTATGTAATAGGAAGAGCATAGACTTTATAGCCTGTATTAGGGCTCAATAGGGTGCTATATATAACAAGAGAAACTCCAAAACTTAGTGACTTCAAGAACAAGTAAGTTTGAGGTTTTGAGGTGTTTTTTCTAACAGGCTAGAGTAGGTGTCAGCAGACATGTCTGTAAAGGGTCAGATAGTAAATATTTTAGGCTTTGTGGGCCATAACTACAGTTGATCCTCATTATTCACGGATTCCATATTTGCAAATTTGCCTACTGGCCAAAATGTATTTGTAGCTCCCAAACCAATACTCACGCCTTTGCAGTCATTCAGTGGCAAATGCGAAGCAGTAGGGAACATTTTGAGTCGCCCGAGGTCCATGTTCCCAGCCGAGGTCCAACAAGTGTTCTGCCTTCTTGTTTCAACTGCCATTCTGTAAACAAGCGTCCTTTCTGTGGTCTCTTTAATGCATCGTTTTTTTGCATTTTTGTGATTTTTCTTGGTGATTTCACTGTTTCAAGTAGCCCCTAAGCATAGTGCCGAAGAGCAGTCTAGTGTTCCTAAGTGCAAGAAAGCCATGATGTGCCTTGTGGAGAAAATGGGTTTCTGAGATACACTTTGTTCAGGCATGACATAACTCATGATATAACTCGGTACTATACATGCTGTAGGCCATGAGGTCGTTTCAATGAATTAACAATATCTATTAAGTAAGGTCATTTTAAGGAGAAACACATAAAACAAGGTTGTGTATGGATCCGTTGTTGAAAATGGGACAAGAGGCTTGCAGCAACCTAACTTGATTCAGCCTTTGCTCACTCAATGTTGGTGACACCTTATAAGACATGGTTACCACAAATGATGAAAACCAACGGTACTCAGACAGGCTGTCTTAACATTGTTGAGGAAAAGATGCCAAACTCTTTCAAATTTTTTAAGCTGATTTATTCTTGAGCCAAATGTGAGTGACCTTAGGCCCATGACACCCATCCTCGGGAGGTCCTGAGGGCATGTGCCCACACTGGTAGAAGGAAAGGCAGAAGTTACAAGTAACCATAAATCAATACATGGGATATTTTCATTGGTTTGGCCCAAGAAGGAGGGACATTTCCAAGATGCGGGAGGGAACTTGCAGGTCACATTTAGGCCCATGACACCCATCCTCAGGAGGTCCTGAGGGTGTGTGCCCACCCTGGTTGAATGAAAGGCAGAAGTTACAAGTAACCATAAATCAATACATGGGATATTTTCATTGGTTTGGCCCAGGAAGGAGGGACTTTTCCAAGATGTGGGAGGGAGCTTGCAAGTCATAGGCAGATTCAAAGATTTCTTGTCTGGTAATTTGCAGTTTCTATCTAAGGAATAAGGGAGATGCTTTGTTAAGATTAGGGGGTGGGAAACTTCAGGTTTGTTGATATGTAGATGAAGTCCTATATGTGGCAGACTTCAGGGAGAATACAAAAGTGTCTTACAAGGCTCCCCAGAGTCTGGGAATGCATAAGAGATGGCTTTGCAGGGTCATAAGCCTTATTTATTTGTTATGTTATGCCAGAGTCAGGTTGGAAGGCAAACTTTAGGATATAGGATAATAGGGAATAAAACCCTGTCTGGTGAGTCCTTATCAGGCAGTGACTCCCCAAGCCTTTTAGGAATTTGGGCAAGAGGGGGAAAAAAAGGTCAGATTTAGTCCTCAACACAAAGCAGCACAAGGAATATGTAGAGGAGTGGGCGTGGCGGTGTTCCACTAAAACTTTATCTGCAAAGACAGGTGGTGGGCCATTGGACCAATAGACCAGTTTGCCAGCCCTTGGTCTAGAGTACCAGGCTGGTGGTTCTGCCAGATTCCCTCTATCTGCGGCTCTGCCATCTCCAGGGCCTTGTTGTTGCCTTATCAGTGGAACCAGGGTGCCCCCCATCAATGTGTCTGCTGGCAGGGAAGAAGAGAGAGTGGGGAAGCTCACCTGCTGTCTTAAGGATTCTGGGCCCAGACTGCCCACTTTCTACTGTAAAGAACTAATATGTGCAGCCCCACCTAACTGCAAGGGGGGCTGGGAAATACATTTGCCAGTCAGGAGGCCACATGCCCAACTAGAGCTCAGTGACTATGGAAGAAGTGACCAGCATGTTTTAGCAGACATTCTGCAGTCTCGCTGCAGATCAATCTCACCTCACAGTTGGTTGTGAGGATTCAGGGAGACAGTATGTATAAAGCACCTGGCACACAATTGGTGATCATCACAATAGCTCTTTCTGGTCTGCCTTTGTAGTGTTTTTTTTTTTGTTGTTGTTGTTGTTGTTTTGGATCAGTCTCACTCTGTCACCCAGGCTGGAGTGCAGTGGCACACTCATGGCCACCACAGCCTCAACCTGCTGGGCTGAGGTGATGCTTCCACCTCAGCCTTCCAAGTAGCTGGAACCACAGGCATGCACTACCACGCTCAGCTATTTTTTTTTTTTTTTGAGTTGGAGTTTCACTCCGTCTTCCAGGCTGGAGTGCAGTGGCACGCTCATGGCCACCCCAGCGTCGACCTGCTGGGCTCTGGCAATCCTTCTGCCTCAGCCCTCCAAGTAGCCAGAACTACAGGTGTGTGCTACCATGCCCGGCTAATTTTTTTTTTTTTTTTGAGTTGGCATTTCACTCCGTCGCCCAGGCTGGAGTGCAGTGGCCCACTCATGGACACCGCAGCCTCAACTGGTGGATCCTTCCGCCTCAGCCTTCCAAGTAGCTGGAACCACAGGTGAGCGCCACCATGCCCAGCTAATTTTTTGACGTATTGTAGAGACGAGGTCTAGCCAAATTGCCCAGGCTGGTCTCAAACCCTTGGCCTCAGGCAGTCCTCTCGCCTCTGCCTCCCAAAGTGCTGGGATTACAGGTATGAGCCACTGCGCCTGGCTCTGTAGTGTTCTTTTGCCTCTTCCACCATGGCTGAGTCTCCTCCCTTGTTTGGGTGTTAGTTTCTCATCTGTAACATGAAGGACTTGAACTTCACCAGGAGCTACAGACTCCCTGACTATGGTCCAAATACAGATCATGGATGTCTTCTGTTGGGCTGACAGATTTTGAAAGAGTTTGGATTTGGTGGGGCATGTATTCTTCTAGTGCCTTATGCTGGGGTGGATTCTCGTCGGGGGGGGGGGGGGGGGGGGGGGGGGGGGGGGGGGGGGGGGGGGGGGGGGGGGGGGGGGGGGGGGGGGGGGGGGGG